>JAVFBX010218891.1:0-11491 GCA_034783855.1 Mopalia kennerleyi | reverse complement strand
CTTAATACAGTGCATTCAAGGACTTCTGATTGTCCATCATATTCTAACAAATAAACTTAATACAGTGCATTCAAGGACTTCTGATTGTCCATCATATTCTAACAAATAAACTTAATACAGTGCATTCAAGGAGTTCTGATTGTCCATCATATTCTAACAAATAAACTTAATACAGTGCATTCAAGGACTTCTGATTGTCCATCATATCCTAACAAATACACTTAATACAGTACATTCAAGGACTTCTGATTGTCCATCATATTCTAACAAACAAACTTAATACAGTATATTCAAGGACTTCTGATTGTCCATCATATTCTAACAAATAAACTTAATACAGTACATTCAAGGACTTCTGATTGTCCGACATATTCTAACAAGTTAACGTTATAATTTTCAGCAAGTACAAGGAACAGAAATTATATACTGGATCAGACCAATGTGTACCCATCTGCACAGAAAAGAAAGATGAAGTATTTCCAAGGCTTTTATCGGAAAGCTGCAGTCTTGGTGCCCGATGATAAAGAGCTTAACAGAAGATCTATTAAAAGGACTGAAGAAGATGGTAACATTGACATTCAATTTAATAGATTATTTGTGTACTTCACACTTTTTTGGGGAGTAATTTTCTTAATTTTTTTACCAAATGTATTGTGGTAATTTTTAAGGCCTTCAGTGCAAATCCAGTGAGTGAAAAACCTTTGAATAGGATGTTAAGCACCAGTCAAACAAATAAAAAAATGATAACCACTCATAATTAAAGTACAAGCTTATTTTTCTTATAATTTATTATTCCAAAATATTTAACAATTTGGTACAAAAGAAAATTGCTGGGTTTTTTTTAGGAAAGTTTGTTCCAGAACAAGCTGTGTTAGAGATGAAGAAAAATTTTCAACTTCCTGACCGAGAAAGTAGTCTGTTTGATGAAATCAACTTTGTAGAGCTGCCTAGAGAAGTGGCTATTGGCTTAATTAAACAGTGAGTTCTTTTATTACAACTATTTGAGAATCTATGGTGATGGTTCATTGGTAAGCTTGTTGGTGTTTTCATCCTCCTTTGATTATTCCTGGTGCTCTTGGAGTTAAGGGGCACCTGAAAGCCCACCAGCTTCTGAAGACTTTGTATTGCATTCTGTGATTGTCCTGTTTTGTCTTTGTGTGTTGCTGGTGGAGTGGCAGCATGTTTTCCTTTATCCATTGGCCGTGGCGTAGTGATTACTGAGCGCGCTTTCAAACGCCTACTTCGATTTACCGTTCACAGGATCGGGTCCGTCTGTTGACCCTCAGGTACATAAGTGAGTCACAAGATGTGGCCCCGGCAATTGCTGGGGTGGTTTTTACGAGGTTTCCTCCCGGTTTTCCACCATACTAAGGCCTATAAGTGAAATACGCATCAGCGCGCTGTAAAACACCAATCAATCTGATCGATCAATCATTCAAATAATGGAAATATAGCTTTTGAAGTAAACTTATTCTTCTGTAAAGGCTTTGTATTTTGTTTTTTGTTTAATTTATTTATTTCTTTTATTTGTCATTTTCAGGTATAACCAGGAAGGAAAGGATAAAGTGCCAAATAGAGGCGGCTCATTTGATAGATTCAAGCCTAATCAGGTAAAATACATATATACGATTTTAGACAGTAAAAAGTATATCAGAACAGGAACATAACTGTCATGCTGTGCATTGGTGTCTTATGTTGCCCTGGTGCTCTTATTATTCTGTTTTTATTGTCTGAAAACGCATCACATCTGATGCCCTTGTGTCACATCTGATGACCATGTGTCACGTCTGATGGCCATATGTCACGTCTGATGGCCATGTGTCACGTCTGATGGTCATGTGTCACGTCTGATGGTCATGTGTCACATCTGATGGTCACGTGTCACATCCGATGGTCACATATGATGGTCATGTGTCACGTGTGAAGGCCATGTGTCACGATGATGCCCATTTATCATGTCTGATGTCGGGGGGCCCGCGGCCATGGCTTAGTGGTTAGCGAGTGCGCTTACAGAAGCCAACTTCAATTTACCGTTTACAGGATCGAGTACGTCTGTTGACCCTCAGGTATATGAGTGAGTCACACGATGTGGCTCCGGCAATGGTGGTTTTAACAAACTGATGTCAGGGACCAGCTGCAACATACCCTTTTGATAATCTAATGAAAATCGGGCTGTTGGAAGAGAGCTTCTCTCAGATTTAACCCTTAAAAGGTCATCGTTGAAGCTGATCTGTTCTTGTGTCTTTTTTTATTTCTCCTTGTGATTATATTGTTTTGTCTGTGTTTTACCTTATCTATGGGCTCACAGACAAACAGATGAGTAAAATAAGCTCACGTACAGCCTAAAGCCCCCACCGAATAAACAGAATTGAATAAATTCAGAGATTTGAGATGTTTAAATTGATCACTCAGAGAAAATAATTAATTTTGTCATTACAGCAGATGAATCCGCAGCAGTCTTCACAACTATATGGCCACGGTGGAGGACAGCCAGCTCAGTACCAGAGCTGGCCACCACCACCACCGCCACCACCATCAAGAGATTCTCACCTACTCAGCAAACCACCACCTTTACCACCAGGAGCGATGATGGCTGAATGGCAGCAGAGAGGAGACAATAGACAAATCAAGCGGGAAACTGAAAACTACCATTTAGATGACCGAAAACGCCAGAGAGCCGAGCATGGCAGTGCAAGTGCTTTAGATTTCATCAAGCAGGAATATGCCGAGGATGATCATGATGGGGCTGGTATGAGCCATGGATGGCAAGGAACCAAACCCAAGGAAGAAGCCAAACCCTGGGATCAGTTTTCTGCTGGTCAAAGTGATCCTAACATGTTCCAGCAGCGATTTCAGACAAGCCAGTTTGAAAACACAGAGTCATTTGGGGCTAAGCCTAGCGACACTGCTCAAACACAGCAACAACAACGGTTCAATTCAAATTTTGGCTCCTTTAATCAGGGGGATAATTTTAAACCAAATTTACCATCTGGCGATGCTTGGAGAGCGTCACAAGATAATAGGTCTGAAAGAAGGGATGATGGACCTGGCCAGAGAAGACAGGACAGTGATGACCGTGACAACAGACGCAGAGATGATAATAAACGAGACCGAGATGATGGTAGACAACAAGAACGTGATTCTGGGTTCGGCAATAACAGGCGAGACAATTCTAGTGGTTATGGAAAGCGTGGGAGAGACAGTGACTCAGGTTTTGGCAATCGTGGAAGAGATGAGAGAAGTTATAGTAACCGTGGAAGAGATAATGATCGGGGTTTTAATAACCGTGACAGAGATGGTGAAAGCTTCGGTAACCGTGGGAGAGACAGTGACAATTTTGGTAGCTTTCGTGGAAGAGATAATGAAAACTTTGGTAACCGTGGTAGAGATATTGATAATCGTAGACCCGATCATGATTCTAGTTTTAATGACAGAATAGGTAATAATCCCAATTATGCCAATAGTGATAGAGATAGCAATAGTAATTTTGGAACTCGTGGGAGAGAAAGAGACACCTTTGGAAGCCGGGGGTCAGCAAATGAAAGCAACATGGGCCGAGATATGGATAATAGAAGTACTGCCAATAGCAGTACTGGGTATGACCAAAGACAGTCTAGTGAAATGCCAAGATTTGGTGGCAACAATTTTAACATGAACATGGAAAATAAACCCTTTCAAAGTGGTAGCTGGAATGACAATATGAACAATTCTGGCAGTCAATCTGATAAGAAAATACCACCACTTCTTCCAGGATTGGGAGAAAATTTGTCTGAAATGTATGGTCAGTCTAGCAGTATGAATTTGAGAAATCAATATGACAGTGCTAGCAACTCCTCACAGTCTAAAACATCTCAGTCTAATGATAGACGCCATTTCTCAACTGAGGATACCAGCACCCCACCAGCTACTGGACGGACTCGACAACGGAAGAGTAAATGGGACACACCATCGGATTCTCCCGAACCACCAGCAGATATTTCAGACCAACAATCTACAGATTCCCCTGGATCTCTGCCATTAAATCTGCTCACTCAACCCCCACCTCCACCTCCAGAGGAACAGCAGGAAACACAAAACAATTGGGGCTCTCAACAGAATTGGCCTCCAAAACCACAACCTCTTCTCCAAATGGACATCCCGAATACTGGAAATAAATTCAAGCAATTTGGAGATGGAGGTCCTCCTGAACCCCAAGGTAATTCAAATTGGGGCCCACCACAAGATTCTGATTTTGGTGGCAATGAAGATTTTCCTGAAATGAACAATCCTGAACAAGGTGGCCCAATGAGAATGAGAGGCTCTGGGCGAGGATTTGGTATGCACAGAGGTGGACCTGGGCCCCGTTTTCACAACAGACCACCTGGAAATCCAGCTAGATTTGGACCGCCTCGTGGCGGCGGCCCCGGAAACTTTGGACCACATAGCCAATCTCCTTTTGGTGGGCCCAGAGGTGGTTGGAACGGCCCTCCTCCACGTGGTCCCATGGGTTTTGAAGGGCGTAGTGGGGGCCCCAGAAACTTTCCACCTCGCTCTAGAGGTCCTAGAATGGGAGGCCCAAGATTTCAGCGGATGCCTGGTCAACAAAGGTGGCCAAGACCTTAAACAAAAACATGGTTTTAAGTTCTAAGATGCTCAAATGAATTCCTCAAAGAAAGACCTGTAGATTGTTTCCCCAACTCACCCATGAAGTATATAGTTCACTTACATTTTTACATATTTTTTGTTGATTTTTTTAGATTCATAAAATATATATTTTATGTGACCACATGTGTTTAATGCAAATGAGTTGATGTGGTCGTCGTTTCTGACAAAACAGGGCTAAAGCAAACAAATTCTGAATACAAACAAGTTTAATTGAGCTGAATTCTATTGCAAAGAGCTGCTTGATAGTCATGGGTGCTGAATTCTAGACTTGTGATGTGGTTGTTACTAAGGAACTTTTGCTTGATGTATATGTATGTATTCTATATTACAGGTTGATAGTTCAAGCATTTAATCCCATTGCTTTAAATGTTTTATGAACATTATTAAGTCCCTACCTAAGGGGGGACTACAGGTGCGCCAGTTCGTCTGTCTGTATGTCTGTATCTAACTTAATCAGTTTATGCTCTCAGCAATGGAGAAACGTTAATTTTAAACCAGCATGTGTATATAACACCTCACTTCATGGTTGTGTACTAAACCAGTCATATAAGTTTAGAAACCATTAAGCACATCAATCAATCATGTCCAGTTAAAGACAAGTTGACTTTTCCATTATACTTCAGTGGATTAAATTGAAATTCAGTATATGTCTTTATTATGGAAAATGTTGAGTTCTACATAGTTATGTTAAGTTTTTGCCAAAATATAACCATTTATCAGTTTTTCGCACTGTTTTGAACTCTAAGGGTAAGTTTAATTAATGTCTCTCCTAAAAGTCACAGTGTAACTGAGAAAGTGCTGAATGTGTTCTCCTAGCTCATCTTATTAAATGCACCAAGATAATAACTGAAGAGTCAATGTAGTAATTTTAAATGCCATGTGGTAAAGAATTGGACAGAACATATTCACATAGGACAGCTTTATAGTTATGCTTCTAACGTAGAGTGCCCGCGTTTGGTGGACTTTAAGTGAAACAAGTTGATTATTTGTTGTTGTTCATCAAACTATATAATTGCTGATATGATCACAGACAGATGAAGGATGCTTTCACAAAGGGGCAACACAAAAGCCTAGCTGTTTGTGATGATTTGTGTAGTTTTAAGGGATTCACCTTGTGCATTGGTTTTCTTCATCCATTGTGCGGAGTTAAACAACTTGAAGTACACATTTATAGTGTTAAATCACAATCGAGCAAACTCTCAATATATTTGTGTAGAAAGACGTTGTGCGGTCACATTTTGTTACGAGTGACATCGAGAGAGGTGTCTCTATAGCTGTGTTTGAAGCATAGTCCCTACACCTAGCATTCAATGAACAGTCATTCTCTAAAACAGCCGAACACTTCCCCGAACAAACTGTTTTTCAAATGTTTGAATAATAAATGTACATTATTAATAACTGAGCTTAAAAGTGAAAGGTTTTAAAGGATGCACATCGCCTCCTTATTCATACCAAACAGTAATTGTACATGGTTTAAATTGTATGCTTTTATTTGAGTGAGTTTTGCATTTAGACGACAGAGTGAACTCCCCTTGCTAGATGGCCAATTTCAGGATATTTAGCATGAGTGGTATCGACAATTGAACAGGTTAAGAAATAAAAAGGTAATAAAGAATTCTGAATTCAGTTTATCTCTAGCTCAGAATTTACTCTTTGCAAAAGTGCCAATTTTAGAACTGTATTTCTGTTACCAACAGCAAGCCATGTTAAAACATCAGAGAGGACATCTTTCCACAAAAGAATGTCACTTGGTTGTCATAATCCAAAACTCCCATATTGTATGTTGCCTCAGCATACAGCGTGTTGCTTATGTAGTAGAAGCTCCTTCATGACAGACAGCACTTTGTACTTGGTCTTTTTGCATCTTCAAGCAAAAACTGACCTAGCTATCCAGCGACAATAACAGGGTAGGGTCCTAGAGGTTTGTTTTACTTCCGTTATTCAGATCCAGTCAGTAGAGCTTTGAAGATTCTTGAGAAATGTGATCTGGTATTATAAGTTAAGACACTTGTCTAGCTGGTAGCTTCCCAGTCTTGTTCAACTGTGACTTGTCTGTTGTTCATATTTTCAGAGCTAAGAAACAACACAAAGCCCACATGTTGTGGGGTTTAGTATTACATCTTGTCAATGTTTGTTGCCAGTGATATTTAGGGTGATGACTTTCACCCATTATGCTGACACACCTGGAGTGCACCCTGAAACCCCATTCAAGAAAACACACAAATATCACTCGACTCGTCTTTAGACAAAATTATCCTGAATCAAAAGGTTCACAGAACTTTGTTTCACAAAATGTCAAAGAATTTGGCTGTAAATATCCCATGGGCCACTTTCACAAAATGTCATATGACACAAATATCTGGGATAAAATTTGTCCAGTTAAACTATAGGAATAAAAATATTGCACAAGATTTAAGACATTTTGTGAAAATAATCCCATGTAAGTATTTATTGATATTCGAAAACTCTTTCCCATCTTATAAAGATTAGCCCTGGAGCTGGTAGGCCTGATGAGAACTGGAAGCTCACAGATAGATTCAAGTGTTTGTGGTTAGTTTCAACTATTGAATGGCACAAAGTTAATATAATTTGAAGAAAAATTCATTGTTGCCTTGACTTCAGCAAGGACTGTCATGTGGCTAGTAATTGCCACATGTTCAGTCATTTGTTGATGGCTACACTAAGAAATTCGTTAATAAATTTTGGTTGCCAAATTTTAAATCGGTTTGGAAAATTCATTGACAATTTGTAGTTTTACATATACCTGCAAGCTTTATATTTAATAAAATGTTAATTAGTTTTTTGCTATTTTTTTTTTCAACCACTTAACACTTGAATTATGGGGGATGTAAATAATGCCTAACTGTGGCGCTTCAAAATGCATCGTATGTTATCAACTAAGAAAATTCCATGCATTTACCATTTAAATTATTATCATGTTAAGATGATGAGTTTGTTAGAATGAATGTTGCATCATTGCCAATGATTTCAGTGGCATGTGTTTTTGATTATAGATTGTGTATTGTAACATTCAACATTTTTTTATCTCGTTTTGTTGAAAGGAATTTGAATTGTTGAAGTCTCTGGTTTCATTGGTTTGGATTTTTTAAGTATTATAGTAACACTGACCCATCATGCTACGACATTAATTGAAATAAAACTGTAATATATCAAATCACTTTCACTTAATTTCTTTTTCTTGTGGTCTATAAGGGGCAACATGAAGCCCTTCTGTTTGTGATGTCTTTGTTTTGTGTCCTTTCTCGTCTTTGTTGTTAGGAGTGTGGAGGGTGGTTTCCTTCGCCCAATGGGCTGTCACACGGTCATAGGGGTGCAATAACCATATGGTGTTAAAACTCCATTCAAACAGTCAGTCCAAGAATACTTCCTGCTGTCCAAGTTCTTTTCGAGTTAACTAGTGCCAGTGCGACACAAAACTGATATGATGTATAGTATTTTCGTTATTTTGGGATAACACTTTCTTAGTTTGAACAGATTCTAGTTCAGAAAATTTTGCAGGTTAAGACCCTCAGGGTCAGGCACCGAGTCTATGGAATCTATGATGCCGACATCACTCACATTTCGGTGTTAAAACTGAAATTTAAAGACATTTTTTTTAAATAATGTATTACAAAAATGAATGCAATAGATTAAACTCTATTTTGCCTTTTCATTCAATTGAAAAAATATGATGTTTATTAAATTTATTGGGAGTTATTTTAAAACAATCCGAAGTTCAATCATTTACACACGTTGAGGATGTTTTCTCAGCTTTCATTTTTCTTGATTTTTTAATCGTTTATTTCTCGTAAAATACTTGCACTGAGTCTTTGAAATTTGGCACAGATAATTTTGAACCCATAGGCCTAATCTAAAAAAAATCGTCATGCAGTTATTTATATTGATTTCGTTTTGAAGATATTTTAGCCTGATGTGTATACTGATTTTTTTCAAGGCGTTTTCATTCGTCTGGCTATTCACCATGAAAAGTTTACATGCATTGTTGATCATTTCTATAGCATGCAGTTGTAACTTTTTAAGGGCAGATTGTTTTTTTTTTACATATTTATTTTTATCAATTGTACAAAAACTAACTTAAATATAGAAAAACCCTATGACAGTATTTTATTTACTTGTCTACAAAGACGTGCTAGTTTGGGAAAAAGGGCCCATTTTAAACAATTATATGACGTTTATCTTTATTAATGCCATTATAAAATAAATCATAATATGGCAATATATTCAGAATCCTCCGCTTTAATATAATAAACCTCTGGAAATACCCTCAAAAGCCACGAAAAGATAAGGGTCCCATTTTTCACTCCTGACTAGCAGTAGGGTCCATTGAGGAGGACAATGGTATCTGAATAAGGTAGCCTCAATTTGCTGAGTTCGTCCTAGATTTTTTAAATGTTTTCTGAAAGATTTATCTTGTGTTTTTATACCATTTCATAAGGTTAGACGAACACAGTAGTCCACCTTTATCGTTCTTAGCAAACTTTCGAAAAAATATATGCTACCGTTATTAGTTAAAGGGTTATTCTACGAAATAAACTCATTTAATTATTTGGTGTTATAGTAATTATATTCTGAAAAACAAAACGAAGAATCCCAAGCAAAAACCACCCCGGTGATTGCCGGAGCCACATCGTGTGACTCACTCATATACCTGATGGACGGCAAGCGGAATCGATCCAGTGAACGGTACATCGAAGTAGGATTAGTAAGCCCACTCGTTAACCGCTGTCCCACTACCGCGGGCCCAATACACATTCAAGGATGCACGCACCTAAACTCCATAGTAAGACATGTAATCGACAAAATCCACATGGCAGTTTTTTTTTTCAGTTTCAACGAAAATTTTTATTTTCTATATTGTTAGAACATGGATACAAAGAACTTTGATATTTTGATAGATATATAGAGTTTCTAAATTGTTTCCAAAGTGTGTATGTGTTGTTGTTTTTTTGTAAGTTTTCTGTATTTTATTAATTTTATTTGATAAATGGAATCATTTTAAAACATTTTTCTTTTAGAATTCGTACTTCTTTTATGCCATTATGGTCATTTGTGTCTGTCAGATATAAGTATTGTGTAAACCATTCAGTGTGGGTTTTTTTCTTCAAATCCATACTATTTTTATTATGTGGCTTTATGATGTGACAAAAATAAAAATTAAACAAAAAAATTCTCAAAAGCTACAAATGGCTTTAAAAATATATAAATGATGATGTATTGCATCAGATAAAAGACACAAATGCAATTCGTTATGATTTTACCGCATTTCATTTTTTTATTTATATTTATTTGAAAGTCTTTGAATTTTATCTCATGTTTAATCAAGCAAGTTATATTAAATTTCAACTGTAAATTTCAAAAGGCTTTAACTTAAACCACAAGGAAAAAGGCAATTTTCGTGTTTCTTTGTTGACCGAATTCAAAGCCAAAGGGTAACATATCGACTGGTGGTATATTGGCTAGTCTGAAGTGTATACGGATTTTTTCCAACGCGTTTTCATCGGTCTGGCTATTAATCATGAACATGCAACATGCATTGTTGATCATTTCTAGCAGTTTTTACTTTTGTACATTATGGTATATTATCAAAATAAAAAAGGTTTTGAAGTATAAGGCTCAAATTATTTAGATTACATGTTTGATTTTAATAGTGAAGTGCCCTTGCACCAATATTTATATTAATATTACACGGGATCATAAAATAAAATAAAAAGTAAAACAAATATTAAAAAATAAATAAATAAATAAATACGACTTTATTATGTCACACCAACACGCAATAATGCCAAGTTTTCGTATTAATTTATATCTCAAAAACGAAAAATGAGATTAAAAATATCGGACCAATTACGTTCACTATAAACTAAATTTGACTTTTAAAACGATGGAGATTTTCGCTTTCGGCATGTTCTATTTTTAAAAAACTGATCACACCGGCACAGGGATGTCAATAAACATAATTCGATGAATCATGTTCTAGGTTCACGTTATTTACAGTTCTGTCTTGTTCCACAACGCGATTTTAGCGTAAGTTGATCTTAGTTACCATGACGACACAATACCTTATCAGTACTGGTCGCCATGGCAATTAGGATGGACTTAGACTAAGATCGCTTTGTGGAACGGGCCTCTGATCATATTCTAGATAAACTCCTGGATACTGGTTCCTAAACAGATAATTTGGCTTAGAATAGACCAACCGGCAAATTGGTATTTCAAACTAAACAATGAATGCACCCGCTCAAGAGAATAAGAGTTACAAGTCGTCTGATACACTTGTAGGAAAGTTTCGCATTAACTAGAAGATCATTTAGATTGTTATATCTCCTGTATATGCTAAAATGGTAATTGTAAAAGAGAAAAAGATATTTAAAGTACAAAATGTTGAGACTAGCGAACCGAGTGTTAGGTAGGACATATTCGAATACAAAATGAAACGTGTTTTTTTTTTAAAAAAGGCCCTCTATCCTGTTCCAACGTTTGAATAGGTTTAATCCAATGAGCTTCTCTTTCAAAACGTTTTTGTTTGGTTATCTCTTCACAGTGAAGAATGGTGCTATAAGTTACGATGATGCTTTATATCGAGTTAAGAACATTATCAATTTAGTTTTTACGGTAATAACTAATCTTTGTTTTAAGAAAATAAAGTAAATTCAACGTTCAAGTAAGGGTGACGAGGTTTGCGGTATTCGTATTCATAATAAGTTCCTAAAATCCGTTCATTACATCAATGCTCAACGAATTCTGTTTATTTCCCAACACCCCTATTTATTTGGAGAAAACTTCGTTAAGAATTTATGCAGGACTATGTATTCAGTTAAAACTGCCA
>JAVFBX010218880.1:0-11492 GCA_034783855.1 Mopalia kennerleyi | reverse complement strand
CCCCCCCCCCACATTACAGAAATGATTTCCGAGAATTATGTCATTGACACAAAATATGACCCTTTGCCTATTGCATTTATATGGCAGTGTTGGATCAATTGGGCGATCAGCTTATACGGTAGCTTAACGTTGAACTAAGACTTGCCTTCAAGTGTTAATCTAAGGCATGCTCTCAAAGAAATTCGTTCTACTTCTGGGAAGCACAACTGGAGAGGCTTCTGTATTTGATTGATGTTTAACGCCGTTCTTAGAATGATTTAGCTCATAAGAAGTGGTGCCAGTCCAGATGCATGGCCGAATATATTACCAATGTCACAGGGAAAATAAAGACAAAATGTAGAACAAGTAACAGACAAATGTAGAACATTGAAAGCAGACTGCAATATTTGGCACATTTACAGGTGAAAAGAGCAAGCCGGTTTCATGTTGTCATATAGAGAATTCTCGAATGTATAAAACAAAAGCAGAACATCTCTTTCGGATGAAAACCAACAATCATTTGAGTTATGGATTAGGTTTGGTATTCTTGTTAATAATCTGTGATGGACTATGTCTGCTTGTAAATGGTCTATGGGGGACAATGTATGCATGTAAGAGGTCTTGGGTAGACTATATATGCTTGTAAATGGTCTGTAGATGGACTATGTATGCTTAACAATGGTCTGGTGATAGCCTATGTATGATTGTAAATGGTTTGGTGATGGACTATGTATGCTTGTAAAAAGTTTCGTGATGAACTATGTCTGGTTGTAAATGGTTTGGTGATGGACTATGTATGCTTGTAAAAAGTTTCGTGATGAACTATGTCTGCTTGCAAATGGTCTGGTGGTGGACTATGTATGTTTGTAAATGGTCTGGTGATGGACTATGTATGTTTGTAAATGGTCTGGTGATGAACTATGTCTACTTGTAAATGGTCTGGTGGTGGACTATGTATGCTTGTAAATGGTCTGATGACGAACTATGTATGTTTGTAAATGGTCTGGTGATGATCTATGTATGCTTGTAAATAGTCTGGTGGTGGACAAGGCATGCTTGTAATTGGTCTAATGACGAAAAATGTATGTTTGTAAATGGTCTGATGATGATCTATGTATGCTTCTAAATGGTCTGGTGATGATCTATGTATGCTTGTAAATGGTCTGGTGGTGGACTATGTCTGCTTCTAAATGGTCTGGTGATGGACTATGTATGTTTGTAGATAGTCTCGCGATAGACTAAGTATGTTTGTAAATGGTGTGGTGATGAACTTATTATAAATGTTAATGGTCAGGTGATGAACAACGTGTGGTTGTAAATGGTCTGGTGATTAACAACGTGTGGTTGTAAATGGTCTGGTGATGAACAACGTGTGCTTGTAAATGACCCGTGGTGTAAATGGTTTCTCACAAGCGAAATTGAAGATATTTTTTTTTCTTAACAAGCGAAATCTTGATAACATGCAATGTGTCCAAAAGCTAGACTACATGTCTATTGATAACACTAGGATTGCTCCGTTAACTTTTTGACTCAATAAACAGATGAAATAAGAGGACGATTAAATGTGTACGTAAGATTAGCTAATTCCAAATTCACCATATGGCTCCCAAAGAATATACACTATTGTTTTTTATCTGAGGCTATCCACAGCTATAGCAGTGAGACAAAGCTCAATTTTCGTCGTTAAGAAGGTTTTTTTTCTTTTTCATTCCACCACAGCCGTTTTCTGTCTCTTATTATTGGGTGTGTTCTGTTCGTTTGTTCGACCAGACCTTCTTGCATGAGAAAAACAAATGATTGTTAATGTGGATAAAGGATGGAATGTTAATGCATGTGGATAAATGGCGGAATGATAGTGCATGTGGATAAACGGCGGAATGTTAATGCATGTGAATAAACGGCGGAATGTTAATGCATGTGGATAAACGGCGGTATGTTACTGCATGTGGATAAACGGTGGAATGTTAATGCATGTGAATAAACGGCGGAATGTTAATGCATGTGGATAAACGACGGAATGTTAATGCATGAGAATAAACGATGGAAAACAAATGCATGGAAATAAACGATAGAAAGTAAATGCATGAGAATAAACGATGGAATGTTAATACTTGAGAAAAACGATGGAAAACAAATGCATGGAAATAAACGATGGAAAGGTAATGCGTGAGAATAAATGGAGGAATGTTATGCTTGAGAACAAAATTATGGAAAACAGATGCATGGAAATAAACGATGCCGGGAAAGTTAATGCATGAGAATAAATGGAGAAATGTTATGCTTGAGAAAAAGTGATTGAAAGCAAATGCATGGAAATAAACGATGGAAAGCTAATGCATGAGAATAAATGGAGGAATGTTATGCTTGACAAAAAAATGATGGAAAGCAAATGCATGGAAATAAACGATGGAAAGGTAATGCATGAGAATAAATGGCGTAATGCTAATGCACGAGAATAGACTAACTGAATGTTACTGTGCTAGAACAACTAGCGGTGATAAATGTTTGACAGTCGACTAACGGAGGTTTCTGCTTGAGAAACAGTCAGAATGCAAATGTGTGAGACAAACTTTTAAAGGTTGATACATGAGATAAGACTAACAAAATATTTATACAGGAGAGGACATTAGCGAATGTAACTGCTGGTCAAGGGACTAGCTAAGGACAATGTATGGGAAAAGACTAGTTCAAGGCTGATTTATAATAAAAGAATAATCGAAGATTAGTGTATGAAAGAAAGCTAACTAAGCTTAATGCACGACAGAAGACTAACTAAGCTTAATACAGGAGGAAGGATTAACTAAGCTTAGTACAGCAGGGTGATTAACTAAGCTTAAGGTAGGAGGGGGATTAACAAAGTGTAATGCAAGAGGGGGGATTAACTACATTCAATGCAGGAGGGGGGATTAAGTAAGTTAAATGCTGGAGGGGGGATTAACTAAGTTTAATGCAGGAGGGAGGATTAACTAAGTTTAATGCAGGAGGGAGGATTAACTAAGTTTAATGCAGGAGGGAGGATTAACTATGATTAATGCAGCAGAGAGGATTAACTCAGTTTAATGCAGGAGGGAGGATTAACCAAGTTTAATGCAGGACGGAGGATTAACCTAGTTTAATGAAAAAGAGAAGACTAACTAAGCTTATTGCAGAAAAGAAAACTAGCTAAACTTAATGCAGGAGATAAGACTAATTAACTGTAATGCAGGAGAGAAGACTAAAGAGTTGTGACGAGTGGATAAAACAGAGAAGTGTTGGTAAAGCCGCATGTGATACTGCCACCTCTCTAAGTGAAATGACCTTAAGTGTGGCGTGATAATGGTCCAAGCAAACCAAATATAAAATCAATCAATCAAGCAATCATTCAAAAACGGAAAGGTAATAATTTAAAAAATTTATTTATTTATTATAATTTCCAAATAAATGGAGAATATCTCTAAATTAGGCTCTACCGTTCCCTGCTGCGAGTCCGTCCGTCTACGTCAGGTATATGAAGTAGTCACTTAGTGTGGCTCGGCAGAGGTGGTTCTGGTTCTTACAAAGTTTTCGTCACGGTGCTCTATCGTATTAAAGTAAAGCACAGTGCTTAGTGGATCCGTCAAAATATAAGTGAAATATTATTAAGGATGACGTTGACTCAAACAAACAAACAAATTACCAAGCATAAGACTTTGGAAAATCCATGCACGTATTGTACTTTCGTAGCGAAATTGTGACCTCGGTTATTTTTAAACGTTTTCTGATATAGAATTCTAAATTTAGCTTTCGCTGATAAGAAAATACAACGTGTCCCAGAACCAGATTAAGTAAGATAAGCTTATTTCTTAGTCTATTAAAAGGATCTATATCACAGCATGTTGAACATTGGGTCATAATTAGCTAACCTAAAGAAAACAAAGCTGTATAGCTTTATTTGCTTTGCTTTTGATACAATTTTGTTAATTGGAACTAATATTCACGCAGACAATTTTACAAATAAAAATCTCAACAATGGGACTGACGAGTGTAGAAGACATGTTCGCTGAGTGTTTTAGACGACCTCATATACTGACCTAACCTTCACAGTAGTTCATTAGTTTGGGTTTCTAAACATGTTTTATTTGGAAAAATACAAGACCAGAAAACTGTCAATATACCTCCCTCAAAACGAGGCACTAAATCGCTAACAGTAGGCCTACTCAGGTAATAATTTATTTATTTATCCTATACTAGATCAACTTGAGCCAGCATTATATGCGAGAGGAAAACTTGTTATAACACAGAAAACGCCCGTTCTTCTTTTAGTTGCTGGCATACCAGGCATACCAGTTGGGCAAGTCTCATGTCCACCAAAAACACTGTGGCGCCCATACATAAAACTAGGTTGAAACAGTCAAGTAGCACATTTTTAACTCACGTATGTGTGCAGACTCACTCGAATGTCCTCGAATACAATGCGCACACCATATCGGATGTCCTCGATTGTACTGCGCACGCTATCTCGGACGTCCTCGATTGAACTGCGCACACCAGCTGTGAAGCCCCCGAATATACAGCACACACCATCTCGGGAGTCCTTGATTGTACTGCCCACACCATCTCGGAAGGCTTCGATTGTACCGCGCACACCATCTCGGACGTCCTCGATAGTACTGCGCATAGCATGTGGGACGTCCTCGATTGTACTGCGCACACCATCTTGGACCTTCTCGATTGTACTGCGCACACCATCTCGGAAGGCTTCGATTGTACTGCACACACCACCTCGGACGTCCTCGATTGTACTGCGCATAGCATGCGGGACGTCCTCGATTGTACTCCGCATACCATGTGGGACGTCCTCGAGTGTACTGCGCACACCATCTCGGACGTTCTCGATTGTACTGCGCACACCATCTCGGACGTCCTCTATTGTACTGCGCATACCATGTGGGACGTCCTTACTGCGCACACAATCTCGGGCGTCCTCGATTGTACTGCGCACTCCATCTCGGACGTCCTGGATTGGACTGCGCACTCCATCCCGGACGTCCTCGATTGTACTGCGCACACCATCTCGGACGCGCCCGATTGTACTGCGCACATCATCTCGGAAGTCAAACGATCGTCATCATTCTGACATTCATTTTTACAAATCAATTGATAAAATGGTCCATGTTGTGTAGAGTATTTCCAGTTGCCATATGTTTTGTATTCAGAGCATAAAATGATCGATAACTAAAGTGATGTGACATTTTCTATGTTTATTAAACTGTGTGGATATTGTCCGTACGCCGGTAAATAGTGTATGCTTATTCTGGACCACATATCCCTTAACCTCTGAGATCGCGGGTTCGAGTCTGTGGACAGTTTGTGGGCTGGTATGCCATCATCAAGCGGAAGGTCGTGGGTATTCTGGGTAAATTTTCTACCCATTTTTTCTCCCACTAAAATGCTGACCAATGATTTGTTATAATGGATTTAATCCTTTGGATCTAACATCGGATAAATAAATAAATAAATCAATCAATCAATCAATGAATCAATCAAACAATCAATCAATAAATATAGGCTTACGAAAAACAAAATGTATGTTTTTGGTGCATATTCATACATTTATCCCGGCCGAGCATAGTGATGATATCCCAACAACGAGAATCACGCGAGATTTGGTTGTATTGATGCTGGCTGGGGGGTCAATTGTTCCCCTCCAGTATCTGGTTGATAAGTTCAAGTCCGGCTCGAGGTAGCTTTGAATACACCCGCATGGTAAAGCTGCGGGCATGATTTGAGGTGTTTTTATAATAGTGCCGCTATATCCATCAATAAACGCTTAAACTATGCCAATATATAGTACTCGAGCACAATTAAACTATTGTTCCCTGAATCGCCGATTTGAACATCTATCCCCCAGAGAGAACCAGGGTTTTGGTGGCTTATTTAATAGTACAACGACCGGTTGGACTAAACGCAATTTGAAATTCTGTTGTAAGAGATGACGGCCACAGTTCATTTGTGTATTCTAATGATAATCCCTGTTTTCGCTAATTGGCTAACATCAATAGAAATCCTCTATTGATAGTCCTTAGTCCAAATCATCATAAAACTTTGATTGGCTCGAGACAAATTTGGTTTTCAGACAGTAAAACGACCGCCGGCTTAAATACGACACAAACAACTACAGTCTGAAACGTTCCAAATGACATGGCCCTGTTCGCAGTGACCCTTTACCGGCCATCCTCGACAAAAACATCTTCTTACATCAGCGACTGTAACAAACGGAGTTGTATATACGGAGATGACCGCTGGTCATTGAGTGTAACCCTATGGCTCCCACGATTTTCCTGCACAGAGACCAAATTCTGGCTTAAATAGCGTATACTGATCATGGTCCGACAATGGGTTGAAACGACTGCAAGAAGAAAATGTGAACGTTATGAAAGCATTCAACTTTTGTGTTTTTTATTAAATCTATTTCAACTTGTTATATACAATATAAGTTTTTTTTTTTACTTGAAAACAATTACATCTAAAAGAGAAAAGAACGATTTGCTTTAGTTGTAAAGAAATTAGAAAATGTTAACGACTTTCTTTGTGAAGAGAATATTAGATGATATAATAAAGTGAAAACATATTTTCATTGTATTAAACATCACTTGATTTATACATAGCTCACTAATAAGTTAGATTCTGTCGGTGTCTCTTAAACCATAACAACAAACGGTTGTTTCCCGGTACTATATTGCTATTACAGCTGTTTGTTGTTTGTTATTTTCCAAAATTTTGATGAATGCATTCCCAAATAGTTTAAAACATTAGCAATCCTTCACCGTCATATTAATATGATACAAAACCCCAAATATAAGGGATGGATGTCTTTCTCTCAACGAAAACCTACACAAGAAGGCTTCACTGACAAGGGCGCTGGAGGACTTGCAAACGAGACGGCTGATAATTAGTTATCGGATGTCCGTTATATAACGAAAAAAGACAGCATATTGTGAATTATATTTCTGTGTCTGGCTTCAGAAATGATGTTCGCCTTGTACTGTATTAATGATGGTGACCCAACATCAACAAATCAGCTAAATAATGCCAGAGGTTGATTGTGTTGTAGCTTTATAAAATCGACAAATCGTTCCACCTGATGTAATATAATACTGTAGTTCAACCCGTGGAATTTACCTAGCCTTAGATGACGTCTTACTTTCACCATGTTCTTGTTGCCATGTTATATGTCAGGTATCAACGTCATAGAGACTAAAGCCCTATGATGGCAAAGGAAATTTAATCCGGCCGTGAAATAAATCCTTCTAGGGGACCCCCAGACTCACAAATAAGGTGTCGGTGTTTAACCTAACAAAAACTAACAAACCAGGGCCCATGGGAAAAGACAACTTTAGCCCAGTTCATTGCATTTAAAAACTATGTTGACATTCATGACATTGCATATTAGAAAAAACATTGTAACCAGTCGAAATACTTAATTAATGACCGTAAACAATTAATCTAATATTGATGGCTGTCATCTGACTACAGTTCAGGTACAAATTTAGATATTTTTTGACGTAAGTATATATGTGCACCTTGTCACAATAGGTGCCAAGTATATAACGGTTCTGATGGCCATACTGATACATTTGAATCGCTAACAGAGCTCCCAAACATACATGTTTATTACCTGAGATTTAAAAGAGACCAACAGGAGACTTTTGCGTCATTTCTCTGCTCCGAAATACGGTCCATGTCTTATTTGCAATTTTTTTGTAGCTGGTATGAGGGCTGGTCGGGATTGTAACTAAATAAGTATCTGAAGCGTATGTCATGTCTCAGTCTAATCAAGGTGTGTTTGTTTGTTTGTTTGTTTGTTTGTTTGATTACGGTTTAGCATTGTACGCAAGCGTATTTCACATACATGACGACGGATTTTCAACTTCACACTGTTCCTTGCCGAACAACGGTAAAAAGCCGGGAGGAATCCCCATAAAAAACTAAACACCCCCGCGATTGCCAGAGCCACATAGATGTTCGACAGACGAACTCGAACTTGTGACCGGTACATCGAAGTAGGGTTAGATTAGCGCACACTCTAACCACTAAACCACGGTCAGGGGCCTCCCTAATCATGGTTAAAACAAACGACTGGTACAACTCCAGAGCCTTTATTCAGTACATTTGTGTGTTTGTTTGATTGGGGTTTAACGTCGTACTCAAGGGTATTTATTTCAATTATATGACAACAGATTGTCCACTTCACACTGTTCATTGCCTAATCACGGTGGAAAACCCGGAGGAAACCTCGTAAAACCACCCCCGCGATTGCTGGAGCCACATCGTGTGACTCACCCATACACCTGAGGGTCGACAGACGTATTCCGTACATACTTCGGATTCCCTGAGTTACTGAGCGGTGATGTCCTAATGACACATCTGATCACCATGTCAACTGTCCACTCGAATAATACCGCAGGTGGGATATTTCATTTTTTGTGACCGAATACAAAACATCAAAGCAAATAGTCAGATATATGGTAATTCTTTTGACCAATAATTTCCATTTATTGACCAATGCTCTCCGGGCCTAATGGTGTACGTATTGACCGAATTAAATGCCTGTTCAATCACGAGTAGTTATGCATTGTGTATTAGCCTGTTTGACGTTTGGGTGACCAGGGTTGTATATAACCTATAATAAACAACTTCTCCGATAGGTACCATCAGTCGGTATAACCATATGGTGCATATGTACTCATTTGGGTGACGTACATGTCTTTGTTTATTTGTGTAGTGTACTGATGATCGCTTTATTTGTATGCGGTACTTGCCTTACTATAGTGGATTATTTTTAGTTCAAACACGACTTTTAATCATACACAGTAAGCTAGCTTATGTCGTGTATACAATTGTCTGAGTTACAGTGTGAAAGTCTATCACAAAGGACTTTTATAGTAAAAATGGACAACAATAACAGTAGTTGTCCCAATAAACACATACGGAGTAGATAAATATACAAACAAATATACATATACACACAAAAAAGGTAAGTGCACACGCGATGTCTCTGTTGATCATATATTTGACATTCCAAGAGGCAGTGCGTTGCTGATTAAGCAGATTTGCTATATGCACACATTGGACAATCGATGATATAATTGCGGAATAGGTACTGGTTAACAGAACTGCAGCCGTTCCGTAATCTACAAAGCATATGCCGTCAATTCTCTGTCCCACGTAGTACCACTCAGAGGGAGTTCGTGGTGCATTTAGCTTATACAATTTGCATTTAAATGCATTTTTAGCGTCCAGGGATCTGAGCGGGCTCGCCAAGGAGTTCCAGCTCTGGAAGATGAGGGTGAAGAAAATGTTATAACAGGATACAGTTTTACTAGCCAGCGTCGTCAGTGTGTTGGCCGAGCGTGCAGGGGAAAGGTTTCTGGAAGGAGTAGGCAATGGTAATTTATCTTTTAAGTGAGGATTAACATCGATGTTAATGATTTTATTACATGGACAAAGTCTGGGTATTTCCCGACGTTTTTTAAGTAAAGAGAAACCAGATTCTTCGAAAAGAAAAGCAGATTTACAACATTTCGTTAAGCCAGTTATAACTCTTATTTAATCTTGTTGCTAGCGTTCAGCTTCATTTCTGAAACCTTCGGGTATATTGTTCCACACATCAGCGTATTCTAGTGACGGGTGAATGAAATACATAATTTCTCAGCTTTTTCTAGTCAAAAAATGTATTTGGCCTATGAAGAAAGATATTTTTTATTTAATGCAGTAATTAAATTTGCAATGGTTTCATGTCGTTCTAGAAATAAAGGTTAGACCGACATGTTTGTGCGACTTGGCAGTTTCAATCGGTTGTTCAATAAACTGTATAGTGATCTGGCTAGAAGGTCTTTGTCGTGAAAACAAAATTGATTTATTTTTCTTGACGTTAAATGACACAGACTATGATTCATCCCACTGTTATATAGATAATAGATTGTCGGCAATAGACTCTATTACTTCGTGCTGAATAATATTGTCTGACGTAACATACAGACATGTATCGTCAGAAAATAGTCCGTTTTTGTTTGCTTTTTCGTTAGGCAGATCATTTACATGATGTAGTAAGAAGAGTATATAGAGGATCCAAAACGGATCCTTGTTGCAATTGTAAACCGCATGTTGCTGCTAGTAGAGCTTGACAATTTCTGTTTTTGAGGCTAAGTAGAATGAGAGCTACAAATCTGATACAGAGTAAGGTTTCACCTTGACCAGAGGATCCTCAGATTTTTGTTTCTTAAGTATGCTAGAATGGATCTCTGTGAGAAAGGAGCAGACATTTAAGGGTCAGTCCGTCATGTTAAATATGACGTGAATTTCAGTGTCAGGTTTAGGGTTATTGTTAGGGTTTAGGTTTCGTGTTGTCGTTAAGAGTTAGTATAGGATTAGTTTTACCGTTAGGTTTAGTATTAACCCTAACCCTGAACGAAACAATTCACGTTTATCTTACATGACGGACTTGCACATTTAAGTTAAGATGCTGATATTCCTGTATACGGAATCTAGCAAACTGGGTGCTAGGTTGGGCATACTGAAATACAAGAGGACTCTTGTCTTTCTTAAATCCGTAACCTGGTTACCAAGGGACACCCGGTGGATAAAGCGTTTGAAGTGTTTTAATTCATTTTTTTTTCTAAACGCTTCTGTTTGGTTTCAGGAAGAAGAATTTTTTTTTTTCACTCGATATGATTTCAAAATGATATTTTTACCGACTGATCAGAAAGAAACAAATGTTCAGCTATTGGGGATGCTAGTTTAAACCTTAGTAAACTCAAATGATTATTGGCTATAATATATATGTGTAACTGAATTCAAGGCTGCACAATAGTTCAAACCAATTACACTGATTAGTTCTATACAAGCGGTCAGATGGTGACGTCAGATAACACACCTGTGTCATTGCGATACGAAGCAACAATTATAGTTATTGATAATGCAGGTAAATGGTAATTTCCGGAGAAGCCCGAACGTTGGCTTTGTTTGAGTCACGAAGTTTACCGACATAATAAATCGATCTCATCGGGGGAGATTATCAGTCGGACGCTTTTATAATGATCATTTTGTTGAGTATGCGGCAGCGACCGGTTGGCGTTATAATACAGTGACAGACCATTCCTATATTCCTGGAATATAAGGGGACGTATTAGCACGGTACTAAATCTAGACAGGGCCGAAGGTTGGAACACAGGCAGGAATTTACCAACATGAATCTATGTCCGAGTTTATTGTATATCTTGCTGTTTCCATTCTTCGTGACTTGTGGTAGGTAAAAATTGACTTCTCAGATTTTCTGACAGCTTCATAAATCGATCGCTAGGTAGCACAGGTGTTAAGCCGTCTTTCTACACATGATAATTGTGCATTTGTAATCAGTATCATGTTTTCTACACGATTCTCTACACCTCTTACGATATCTATATGGTATTAATAAATCCACATCACTGTAGTTAATTTGAGCAATCTACAGAATAAGTGAATAGAGAAAAATTGCTTACCTCGACTGGGATCTT
>JAVFBX010218869.1:0-11493 GCA_034783855.1 Mopalia kennerleyi | reverse complement strand
AAGGGAAACAGGAAGCTGATCTGTTTGTACGTTTTATTTTTGTCTCCGTCGTCATATAAGTGAAATACCCTTAAGTATGCATTAAACACCAATCAAACAAACAAACAATCTAGTAGTTGGGACACTTTAATTTTGGGACAGTCTCATAGAAATAACATATAAGAACCCCTGTGGTAAAGCCTATGTCTCTGTTCCAACTTCTAGAAGTTTTAGGGTAACATACCTCTATGATTGAATTTGTATTTGGTACATGTAGTAAGAACAGCTTCTGCATCAATCTACCTGTAAAAAAGTCCTGCTATATTTCCAGGTGTGCATTTATGCTGACAGTCGTCATTCCTACACTGTGGTATTTGTCGTACCTAACCAGAAGAACCTAAGAGTTTTAGCCAAGAAGATGGGCGTGACTGACAATGGAGAGGACATTACCACACTGTGTAAAAATAAACAGATAGAAAAAGAAGTTCTCAAACTGCTCACAGATTATGGAAGAAAATGTAAGTTGTTAGTAAGACATATCTGTAAATTAACAAAACATATTATGTGGGGAAGGGGGGGGGGATTATTTATTTTTGCCACTTTCATTTTCACCCGATTTGCAAGCCAATAGCCTTGGAATTATAAAAATTTATTTATTTACATGCATGTTGTGTACTCTCTCCTTTCTGTTTTTTTTTTTAGGCCTGTCATTTGATGGATCATAACATGGTATAGCGTTGTTGTGACCCTATTCAGTTTATAGTTCTCTTATAGGTTAAGATATTCTAATCAAACTTAACATTATTCCATTTGGTAGAGTATCACATGGTAAAGTCAGTGTCTCAGCTTATTGTTCCTTCTTCAATGTACCTTTATTAGTCTGTCATCGTCAGGTATATCAGTGAGTATCACATGCTAAAGTCGTTAGTGTCTCAGCTTACTGTTCCTTCCTTGATGTACCTTTATTAGTCTGTCATCCTCAGGTATATCATTGAGTATCACATGGTAAAGTCGTTAATGTCTCAGCTTTAAATATACTGTTCCTTCTTTGATGTACCTTTATTAGTCTATCATCCTCAGGTATATCAGTGAGTATCACATGGTAAAGTCGTTAGTGTCTCAGCTTACTGTTCCTTCTTTGATGTACCTTTATTAGTCTATCATCCTCAGGTATATCAGTGAGAATCACATGGTCAAGTCGTTAGTGTGTCAGCTTACTGTTCCTTCCTTGATGTACCTTTATTAGTCTGTCATCTTCAGGTATATCAGTGAGTATCACATGGTAAAGTCGTTAGTGTGTCAGCTTATTGTACCTTCTTTGATGTACCTTTATTAGCCTATCATCCTCAGGTATATCAGTGAGTATCACGATGGGGCTCGGGGATGAGATGTTTGCCAATTTTATAGATTGTTAAACTTCACAAATGTTTTATTTTTGTTTCAGCTAAGCTAGAGAGATATGAGTTACCGCAGAAGATTCTCCTCTGTCCTGAGCCCTGGACTCCGGATCGAGGACTCGTGACAGATGCCTTCAAACTCAAGCGGAAAGCCATACAGGCAGAGTTTCAGGAGAGCATATCTCAACTGTATAAATGATCAATCCAGCTTGTTTGCTTAGTTCTGGTATAAGCTTCAGGGAAGAGGGTGTGTGTGATGTCAATTAGTGAATTGTAAACATTTGTAAATGTATATATATTGCTAGTTATGTCATTGTATATTATACCAGATTGTGACTAGACCTCACCACATGATATTACAGAATAATTGGTACTTAACAAATTTCTCTCTGTTGCTGTTTGCGTTTACCATGCTGAATATCAGTGTAAATTTAGACCAATGAGATTGTTCAGATCTTCTGAATAAGTCTTTTTAAGTTGTATCGCTTAGAATTGTTGGGTTAGTAATGAAGTGATTGGGCATTAAGATAAGAGCTCATCTAATTGTTTGACTTTTATTATTGATATCTCATATGTGGGCAGCTATAAGTAAAATACTCAATCTCATCTAAAGCTATATTCAGTGGGTGCTTGAAGGGGCATCCATTGTCCTGATCTCTCTGAACAGAGAAGCCACACAGAAGTTGTTTTCGCTAGAGTCACTGGGGCTTCCAGGGGTCCCCCTTTCCATTTGCGCATTGTTTCCAGGTCGACTCAGGTGTGACGCTTCTTCGTTCCAGTGTTTTCACACTCGGGTCACCCCCCACTTTACCCGCTTCAGAGCAGGGTAAGCCAGGGGAATCACGTGATCATCATAGCAGACAGCGCTTCAGAAAATCAAACTGACAAGCTGCTATTTTGATTTCATTTACGCTTCCGTATTGATTAAGCCCCAAACAGCTACAGTGCACTGAAATATACTCATTTAAATATTTGTCCTTTATATATTGCTGAATCATTCCTGTTAGGCAGTAAAACAGTGGCTCTGGTCCTTGATCTACAAATACACAAATGTTTGATGCAGGTTTTTGAGATTCATTGTCGTGTAGATGGCTATAGGATTTTTTTCTTTTGGCATATGTTTATGCCCAACACATCTTTCATATCTTAATAATTATCTTTTGAATTGATTGTGTCGGTCACCCAATAATTGCAAAATCAAAAAAAAAAAATTTAACTTTCTTTTATGAAGTTTCACTTGCGGTTTATACTTCCATTTTTAATTGACCGTTAAGACATTCACATGCAGGAAGGATCCCTCAGTGAAATATGATATCATATCAACCAGGGTAGATGTGGGAATTGGCACTGTGCATGCTGCAATCTGTGCTTGTGTTATACACTGTTTGTTTGGGTTTTTTTTTTTCAATGCCATTAGCCCCTTTCGACAAAGAAAATGTACATGTATTTCATACATTACTACCATATTGATACATGTACACGTAGCCTTTAGATAAAGAACAAAATGAGTTCTTCTCTACATAATTGAGCACATGTAGAACAAAGGTTTGGAAATATGCGATTTGTCGGGTTTTTAAAACACAAATGAGGTTAAAAAGCTATTGTTTAGAATTATTTTTACTTATTATAACTTAAATATGACCTAAAACATCAGCAATCTTTAGTAGTGTGTGATCATGAGACACCAAACAACTATCATATAATTCTTATAAATAAAACTGATCTTTATTTTTATTGAAATGAACAACTGGGTTTCAGCATTGTTGTGAAAGTAAGCCTAAGACTAATATGTTGTATATCATCAAGATTTAGCATTCCTATATTTTGCTGGGTTTTTATAGGCATTTAAAAAGCCATTTATTTTTGTAGGTTTGTACTTTGGTTGAAGCGGATTTGATTTCTATGAATTAAACTATATATAAATATTCATAGCTGGGAGCAATGGATGTATTATATTTTATGTATAGAATTTAAATCTTAATTCTAAGTTATCTCTAATTTATTTACAAGGCAATTGCAAGCAAAATTTGTATGTGTTTGAAACTTTTTATTTTGGCATGTGTTTGATTTTCCACTATAATTAAGCAAGGAGCAGAACAATCGAATTAAAATCAGATCTCGAAAACTCTCCCCGTGTTTTGTTTGTAGCTATATTGAGATCTAACGCAATCTCCCAACCTACAATGTCGATTGGTTTCATAAATTGACCAATCGCGGTGCTGCTTCTCAATTCTGGTTTGTAAAAGCCAAAGATTTCTGCCGACGAACCAGAGTTTACCGACTGCATATTTTTACATGACCTAAGGATACATGGACGCACAATCAACAAACATGATTAAAATAATACACTTTGAGTGGAATTGCATTTTTCTCTGTTTACATGCTACTTACAACATCAACACAGAAGACAATCGGACAACTTCTGCTTCTTTTGGCTGAATTTTGTGTTTACCATGGCCCCGTGTTATCTGTGTTTTTATAAGACAACTGAAACTGTGACCTTTCGGGAACGCTAGTGAGCTTGACCTTATTGTACAGCATAAGAAGAGTGATTGCGTTAGATTTCAATATAGCGACAAAAAAACCATGATTTTAATTAGATTGAAAGCAGAGTGAAGTGGACAATCCATCTTCATATAAGTGAAATACCCTTGAGTACGAAGTTAAACCCCAATCAAACAAATGAACAAACACTGGTTTGGATCTGTCAATCAACCCCTTGTTCATGTATGTCAGAAAGTCACAAGACTCTGACAATTGCAGAGGTGGGTTTTACAACGTTTACTGTCAGTTTTCCACCATGTTTAAGTAAGGAAGGATGAGAAGTGGAATATGAGAGAAAACCTTGTACATTGTATAATATACACTCTTGTTTTCTAGTGCAGCATTACGTTTTTGTAAGCACTCATCACTCTTTTTTTTTAATTCTTTTTTTTTGGCAGTATGGATTTTGACTCGAGCAGCTATCACAAGTTAAATAATCTCTATATTTTGACCAAGTGTACAACTGTTTTTCATCGTTAGAATTGTAGCACTGCCACTTTTATTTTTGAGAGTTCAAATCTATTTTAGTTTTTCTACCTGTGTTTGGCACAGGACATCGATTGATTGATTGATTGATTGATTGGACAGGTGTTCAACAGCATGTTCAAAGCTATTTTACCCGGTATTTTACAGCTATTTACACCACCTTTAAATAGCCACAAAGGCACAACCATAAAGTGTTAAGTGTTTCTCTTTGTTGGCAAAAATGTTCTTCCAGTGCTAAGTAGAGACAGCACGAACACACTGTCCTTAGGCTGAGGAGCCGCAACTATCACCATATGTTACATATATGTTATGATTGTACTGAATTTCGCTCGCTTATAGATTTATTTTATTTTATTTTCATTAATGTTTAAAATTTAATAATATTTGTTTGTGTTTTTTTTTTTTTAGTCATGCCATTATTAAATGTTTTTGTTATTCCCATGATTTATGGATGAAGTGGCCTTGGCAATAAAGAAGGATGATCTAGTCATACAAATAATCAATCTGATTAAAATCCGGACTAAAAAGTTCCCCTTGTTTTTGTTTGTCACAATTAAGATCTAACGTAAATCCCTACTAATTGGTGTCGATTGTTTTGAAAAATGAACCAATCACAGGCCCTTTCTTCAAGATTTCTGTGGACAGGTTGTTTCAACACGGCTTGTCTTAGGCCTGGGTATCCGTCGCAGCATAAACACTGCCTTGACAATGCAGTCACAACCTGTAAAGAATATATTACGCGATGCAGGCCTAGATTGTCCTGACTTGAATCTATGTTTACCACAGCATCATATTATATGTTTTTATTGGACAATTGCAGACCTTTCCTGAACACCCAGTAAGTCTGATCCGATTGAACACCGTTTGGTAGGGCTTGGTGTCAGGTCTTAATTGCAACAAACAAAACACAGGTAGCTTGGATTGGGAAATAGTGTAATAGAAGGTTGTTTCCCTTAATCCTAGGGAACCGGCACTGCTTTAACCATGTGTACTACATGTAGTCCAGTTTTTGTCTTTACTTTTCACCAATTAAATTGTTGACTGATTTTTATTTAATTAATTTATTTGTTTCAATGCTGAATACCTTGTTTTGAGTGAAATTTAATTTTTCGCTGGCAATATTTTTTGTTGTTTTGATTTGCTGCTTGTGTTTTCTTTGATTTATGTACTATTCTCCTTTTGTAGCAATTCAATTTACCTGTTTAAAGCTATAATTACACATCACATTAAAGCTGCATACATACAACAATGAACATGGATTACAACTTCTGTTGATACTATTGTTACAGGTAGCATTTAGATCTGGATGTCCAAATTATGATGTAGATGCCAAATTTAGGCGTAAAAGCCCACATTTTGTTGTAGAAGCCACACTGTGAGTAGCATGTAGATGTATATGCCAAATTTAAGGTGTCTATGCTAGCATTTAGTTGTGAAAGCCAACAATAAGTTGTAGGAGTTCAAGTTAGATGTATATACCCTAAATTTAGTAAGAGCCCCAGGTGGGTGTATATGCCATAATTCCGTACTAAAGGTGTATATGCCATAATTCCGTACTAAAGGTGTATATGCCATAATTCCGTACTAAGGTGTATATGCCATAATTCCATACTAAGGTGTATATGCCGTCATTTAGTTAAGAGCCACAATGAGGTGTAGATGTATATTTTGTCAGAGTGTGAGTGAAATACCAGCGAAGAAACTTCACCACATTATACATCCCATATGAGTGAAATACCCTTAACAATGTGATAGCTTGGAGAACATTGAGTGGGCTATGAGACACCAAATGAAAACAATGAAGTGGCATTGAAGAGCGCGCTGTTTTCCTGAATACTGTTGGAAGTCTTCAAGTGCGGATATACATTTATGGGCAGATGACAATGTTTAGGTGTAGATGACAATGTTTAGGTGTAGATGTCAATGTTTAGATGCTAACATTTAGGGACAGATGTCAATGTTTAGATGCTAACATTTAGGGACAGATGCCAATGTTTAGATGCTAACATTTAGGGGCAGATGTCAATGTTTAGATGCCAACATTTATGGACAGATGTCAATGTTTAGATGTCAACATTTAGGTGTAGATGCCAACATTTAGGGGCAGATGTCAATGTTTAGATGCTAACATTTAGAGCAGATGTCAATGTTTAGATGCCAACATTTAGGGGCAGATGCCAATGTTTAGATGCTAACTTTTAGGGGCAGAAGTCAATGTTTAGATGCCAACATTTATGGACAGATGTCAATGTTTAGATGTCAACATTTTGGTGTAGCTTTCAATGTTTAGATGTCAACATTTATGGGCAGATGTCAATGTTTAGATTAGGATATCGATGTAAAGGTGTAGATGACAACATTTAGGTATAGATGTCCATGATTAGATGTAGATACCATTTGTATGTGAAGGCACAAATTTGTTAACACTGTTCTGGAATATTTCACGTGTATCACACCTAAAAGCTATTAGCCGCCTAGGGGTCCCTAATCACAGCCACACGTACAACTACTGCTGATAATAGCCTAGCATGACGTAGACTCATCTGGCCTGACTATTGTAGAATCTTGACCTCTACAGATCCATTTGCAGTTATAAGTGATTAACAGTACATTTGGGTGCAAATGGTTGGGTGTAGATGCGGATTTCCAGGTGTAGATACCAAGTTTAAAAGGTAGACCTTAATGTTCTAGTTTAGTAGATGCTCACATTAATGTGAACTTTGAAGCTATTTCAAGGTGTCTGAAACAACACACTTTGCATCGATTGTTCATTTTGACAAATAAATGCATGTGAGTGGAGCTGGGATGTATGTTCTTTAGAGTTCAGGAGGAATAAATGTAGGAGCTAACAAACCAAACTGAATGCATTTTAATCTGGTGTTCTATTATTAAAAAGGCATCCATTATCAACCGTCTGTACCCTAAATCATCTCTAATTTCATCCATGACAAATCCTAACTTTTTTGGGTTGATGTGACAATATAACACCATTTATTTGAACAAATTTATGTTTTCTGACAAATGTTGATCCTTTCTAACCAAAAATCTTCTGCCTCTCAGACACAATTTCCAAGTCTACTAAATAGCTTCTAAAATAGTAATTTTATTTTATTTGGGGGTGATTTAAGGTACTCAAAAATGTCAAGTTCACGATGAACAGAAGTTGTAATCCATAATTGTTTTGCTCTACTTTCTATGTTGACCCCATTCCATTACTGTTAAATAGAAAGTGTATATTGCTTGACTTATGGACCACTCAAACAATAATGGGTGTTTCATTATTGTAAGAAAGTACAGATATTTTGTAAGCTACACTGATATTATGGGTCTTTGACACCAAGGATAGAATGTAAATATTTTTTATGGAATATTGAGTTAATATTACGGAATGTACATTTTTAAATTTAACCTAAGTGGGAAAACATGGTTGAATATTTAAACAGTTATACATTAAAGTTAACATGTTGTAAAGCACATGCAGCTCAAATATTATCATATGTGTGTATTTGAAAACACCTAGAATTAATGAAAAATTGAATTAGAAAATAATTTGTACCAAAGCTAAAATAATTTGTTATGATGTTCATTTTTTGTTGACCAGTTTTAAAGTTATTGTTGGAAATAAATTCAAATAATGGGGGAAAATAGATTCTGACATGGTTAAATACTGAGATTTATTGTTTTCTTTGCTGTGAAGTGCTTTTCTTCTGTGCTGTGTGCTATATGAAGATATTATATATATTAAAATATTCCATGAACCAACACTGTGTTTGAAATTATATAGGATATTTAAACAGAAGTACTGTGTTTGGCTTGGGTTTTTTATTTAGTGTAGAAAGGATATTACAGAGTGAAGTTTTACTAATCAATATATAACATGTGTGAGTCATCGATGAACAGGATCAGCAATAATAGGTCAAGTGTTCAGAGCAGTATTACATGGTATTCAAACTGAGCAATATGACATGGTATTCAAACTGAGCACTGTTACATGGTATTCAAACTGAGCACTGTAACATGGTATTCAAACTAAGCAATATGACATGGTATTTAAACTGAGCAATATGACATGGTATTCAAACTGAGCACTGTTACATGGTATTCAAACTGAGCACTATTACATGGTATTCAAACTGAGCACTATTACATGGTATTCAAACTGAGCACTGTTACATGGTATTAAAACTGAGCAAGAGTACATGGTATTCAAACTCTAACTGAGCAATATTACATGGTATTCAAACTGAGCAAGATTACATGGTATTCAAACTCAAACTGAGCAATATTACATGGCATTCAGACTGAGCACTATTAGATGGTTTTCAAACTGAGCAATACTGCATGGTATTCAAACTGAGCAATATCTCATGGTATTCAAATTGAACAATATAACATGGTATTCAAACTGAGCAATATGATATGATATTCAAACTGAGCAATACCACATGGTACTCAAACTGAGCATTATTACATGGTATTTAAACTGAGCTCTATTACATGGTATTCAAACTGAGCACTATTACATGGTATTCAAACTGAGCACTATTACATGGTATTCAAACTGAGCAATATTACATGGTATTCAAACTGAGCACTATTACATAGTATTTAAACTGAGCAATATTACAATACTAGTACATGGTGTTCAAACTGAGCACTATTACATGGTATTCAAACTGAGCAATATTACATATTATTCAAACTGAGTAATAGTACATGGTATTCAAACTGAGCAATATTACATGGTATTCAAACTGAGCACTATCACATGGTATTCAAACTGAGCACTGTTATATGGTATTTAAACTGAGCACTATTACACGTTTTTCAAGCTGAGCACTATTACATGGTATTTAAACTGAGCTATATTACATGGTATTCAAACTGAGCACTATTACATGGTATTTAAACTGAGCACTAATACATGGTATTTAAACTGAGCAATATTACATGGTATTCAAACTGAGCACTATAACATGGTATTCAAACTGAGCTATACTACATTGTATTTAAACTGAGCACTATTACATGGTATTTAAACTGAGCAATATTACATGGTATTCAAACTGAGCACTATTACATGGTATTCAAACTGAGCAATATTGCATGGTATTCAAACTGAGCTATACTACATGGTATTCAAACTGAGCAATATATAACATGGTATTCAAACTGAGCAATATTACATGGTATTCAAACTGAGCAATATTACATGGTATTCAAACTGAGCACTATCACATGGTATCCAAACTGAGCACTGTTACATGGTATTTAAACTGAGCACTATTACATGTTTTTCAAGCTGAGCACTATTACATGGTATTTAAACTGAGCAATATTACATGGTATTCAAACTGAGCAATATAACATGGTATTCAAACTGATCACTATTACATGGTATTTAAACTGAGCAATATTACATAGTATTCAAACTGAGCACTATTACATGGTATTCAAACTGAGCAATATAACATATTATTCAAACTGATCAATATTACATAGTATTCAAACTGAGCACTGTTACATGGTATTCAAACTGAGCACTATCACATGGTATTTAAACTAAGCAATATTACATGGTATTCAAACTGATCACTATTACATGGTATTTAAAATGAGCAATATTTCCTCGTATTCAAACTGAGCACTATTACATGGTATTCAAACTGAGCAATATAGCATATTATTCAAACTGATCAATATTACATGGTATTCAAACTGAGCACTATTACATGGTATTTAAACTGGGCACTATTACATGGTTTTTAAACTGAGCAATATTACATAGTATTCAAACTGAGCAATATTACATGGTATTTAAACTGAACACTATTCCATGGTATTCAAACAGAGCACTATTACATGGTATTAATACTGAGTACTATTACATGGTATTCAAACTGAGCAATATTACATGGTATTTAAACTGAGCACTATTACATGGTATTCAAACTGAGCAATATTACAAGGTATAAATACTGAGCACTATTACATGGTATTCAAACTGAGCAATATTACATGGTATTTAAACTGAGCACTATTACATGGTATTCAAACTGAACAATATTACATGGTATTCAAACTGAGCAATATTACATGGTATTCAAACTGAGCAATACTACATGTACATGGTATTTAAACTGAGCAATATTACATGGTTATTGGTATTTAAACTGAGCAATATTACATGGTATTCAAACTAGCTGAGTACTATTACATGGTATCGTCATTTTTTTTTTTTCGAAATTTAATTTTCAACTCTCAAAAACGCTTTGAGCTACGCCCTTCAAGATCTTTTAAGTGGTATCTCAATTCTTTTTACCTAGTTTTCTCTTTATAGCAATTAGCATTAAAAGATGGAAATTTAAAAAAAAAACGCTGAATAAAAAAAAAAAAGAGATATCCTTTACTAGATTATAATGTCACTTATAAGCTTGCCGAATTTCACTCCAGGTCAGCCAATCTCGCCATAGATCTGCTGACAACGGCAGGACATTTATTTCAATCATTGATGTTATTCAATGTAGAGGTCATTGGTGCCAAAAGTTTTCTCACATCAGTGACAGATTGGTAAAGGGAGGTAACCGGAGACCAGCTTTTTGTTTATAACTATGGTCATGTGATCAAAAAATGGCGGCGCCCACGAATTTGGACCTGATTTCAGACTTGGAAGTATAACTTTAATTTGCTCCAGTAGCTTCACACATTAATTCCTAGAACAAAGGAGTACACCACCATGGATAGCGAAGACGACTGGTTATTCGATAGCATCAAAATGTAAGCCAAAAATTATTGAAGGAGACTTTCATTTTCCGTTTTTACTGCTGTTGTTGTTGTTTGTGGTTTGTCAAACTTGCCCTGTGTTGTTTAGAGCCAGATAGTGTCATTATATAGTGCATACTATATATGTTTGTTTATACCAGTGCTGTTGAATGATATGATGTCCCTGCATAGAGTGTCCTACGATTTTACTGAATCCATTACCAGAAATGGTTATGTGCAGGCTAGCCTAGCACAATGAATAGGGCTACTTCCTCCGTCTTAGCCCTACGTCCCGCCTATCTCAACCCATGGTGAAAGTTGGAAA
>JAVFBX010218858.1:0-11494 GCA_034783855.1 Mopalia kennerleyi | reverse complement strand
AATTACAACAAAAGTCCGTATTTTGGGTGCTAGTGCCTCTTTAAGTATTTATAAAATTTGGGATTTTACACAGAAAACTGTTGGACCAATTAACATGGCTCCATGGTCACGCAAAAGACCAGTTGATGCGCATCGTTTTGATAGGTTATACAGAACTCCACCACAATAAAGAAACCACCATTTACTATATGGCCGCCGCATGGTTGGGCTATCCAACTGCTAGTAGAGCACGACTCCTGTTGCCTGGGTGGTTTCCGTCGTTCGAGGCCCCGTGGGGGAGCGGGTTGGCCAATCCTGCATAATACTTCCTTGGTCGCGAAAAGAGGAGCTTTCTGTTGCCCTGGTGTTATCAGCTTCCTGGAGCTGTTTGTATGTTTTATTTTTGTCTACGACGTTAAACACCAATCAAACAAATCCGTCGTTTTAGTGAAATGACCTTAAACCCATGCATCTTTCCAAAGATTGAGGTTTAACTTAAGTGTAAGTAGCCACATGTTTTATTCTGCATTACAACCCTTTGGCAGATTAATCCAATGTAAAGAGACTTCAGCTACGCCCCCTTGTGGCTAAAGTGACCAACCTTCGATAAAAATGAAAGCGATAGTCATGGATTGGTGTGTCCTGTCGTAATAGTGGTTACTTAAAAGTTCCCACACATGCAAGTAAAAAACAAGATGGCTGGGGTGTATTTTGGAGTAAATGTCTCGACTTTTTTTAAGAAGCCGAGTCAGCCAAGATACTATTACCATGCTTGGTAATTTAAGTGAAAAGAATGAAGTTCTTGTCACAGAACAGTTTCCCAATGACTAAACAAAGAGTTGATATCGGTCACTCCACTTCGTGTTATCTTTTATTCACATTTATATAATGTATACATATAATACAAAACCACATATCAAATTCCTTACATTTTAATCGCTGACCAAATTGTCTTAATCTACAGTTAAAAATAGAAAACCTAGTAAAGCTTCACAAAGAAAGGCTGAGGGTGCACAGAGAAGCCGATTGGCGGGAGTGGACCAGGTAACAGAATATCTGGACGTCCCTGCCTCCAAAATTAGGATTCATTGCAAAGCAAACCAGTTTTCTGTCTGAAATCGAAGAGGTTGATACCCATATTGTGTCCATTGCACAAAATAGTTGCAATATGTTTTTATTGGTATGTACTCGAGGGACAGGATTTCTGCCAAATCATTTGTTTGTTGCAAAACTTATAAAGAGTCCCGAACATTTTTCAGTACACAGGCAACTCCACCAATCAGCTAACTTCTTTATCACAAATAGACTTGTTTTTCTTTTGCAAGATAACATCACAACTCAGTAGAAAGTGAGAAATATTCAGGCTACCATGGACGGCCTTACAGTTAAACTACGAGGATATATATAGATCTTCAAGGGTATTACACCAGCGTGCAAACTACATGTACAATGAAAGGAATGCACTACCCAGTTTGGATCTAGTAAATGTAAATTAACAGCAGATTAAAAATAAGAGTTTGTGCGAGCATAGTTAAACCTTGTACTTAAAGGAGTTTCAAACAGGACAGCGGAATGTCCTTTACTGAAAACAGCCACCAGTACATTTGATCGGTAGGTGTTTTACGCCATGCTTACAGGTATTCCAACAATAATGGACACTAGCATAACCAAGATGTGCAGCATTTTCATAATGTTGGAAAGTTACAACAGCATTGCTACTCTTCAATCAAACGGGCCCAGTACATTTGCGAAAAATTTGAGCTATTATGTAAGCACAGCTGCAGGCCCACCTTGCTTATGTTTGTTGTGGTTTTGGGTTAAAGCATCCTACTCAAGGGTATTTCACTTATATGATGGATTGGTAACTATACTTTGCCTAAATAAGGTCTTACACCGTGCAACAGAGAAACTTGAAAAAGGAAAGCTGATGTTCTGAAATCCCTATTCCATGCCAGAGCTATTACAGGGTGTTTATAACCTTGGATGGATTGTACATGCTCTATCTTCCTGTCTTACTGTTTAAGGGTCTGGTTTACTATTGAGTGACCAACCTCCGCTTGCCTCTAATATAAGTTTTGATTTTCAGAAATTATACTTAATTCAAAGCATACTACAGAATTACGAGCTTAAACTAATTTGTCTATTCATGTGGTCTTGAAAATGAACAAAAACGTGCCCTAGTCTTGCGACGTCAAGAGATTTAGATCTATAGGACTGGACAATAGCATTAGGAACCAGGCGTGAGTTCTTCGTGCAGCAGTTACCGATGGGTTTTGGGTGCACCACAAATTGTTTGTTACATATTATCCTGTTATAACTGACCAAGGAACGACCGTGCCTTGATAATGAGAGCACAATACTATCCAACGAAAACATTCTACACTTTCATTTGAACACAACATTGTGACCATTAAGTACACATAACATATGTAATCCAGGGTGCCAATTCTGAGCAAAATCTTCTTTAACTGGCACCTCTATGGTTTTATAATATAAATATATAAGAAAGACTTAACAAAAGAAACTAATTCACAGAGCTATGATAAAAATTTTGTCATGTTTTTCTATATTAACAACTATTAAAGCAGTATCTATCTTTTGTAAGAAACATTTTTTCCATTTAATTACATATTTTTCTAAGATTGGTATTTTTTGATTGGTGTTTAAAGCCATGTTTTAGGTTATTTCACTTTTCTGACCACCATGTACTCTAACATTACAGTCATACTAACAAAGCTAGAATGAGAAGAGGTTTGATCTGCCTTTCTTCAGTGAATGACCAGACTGTGTGCGAGTGGGCTGGAAGCAAACTGCCAAAGAGCAGATTTAGGTTCGACATGCAAAAAAGTTTCCCAGCAAAACATTGGCCCAGGAGATCATGAATTTTATCCTTGTTAACTTCAGTGGAAAAGTGGAGAGATAAAGGTTCGATACTTGCAGTGACGGTATCAATAATATTGGAGGTCAACTGGTTTTAAAACAGACTGCTGGGCACATTACCACTTTTGCCATGAAAATAATTCAATGAAAACATATGGCACCATGACATAAACAGCATTGATATTAGGGGAGAGTTACATTGCAGCCAATGTAACGGTTTCTACCGAAGAATCTTTTTCTAGCATGCATTTTCTGGAGCAGTGTGCATCTTTGTTTAAAAAAACCATAATACTATTTATGCTCGAAACCAGCAGTTATGTTGGAGCTATTTACCAGAAACTTGACATAAATTAATTCGGTGAATCACTAAAATGATGCACAAATGTGAATGACATGTCCGATACAAACGGTAAAAATTTATTGACAATGATTTTATCTTCTAACTAACACTCATTTTTATAGGTTTAGCAATCTGCATCAAACTGAGTGGTCAAACATCCTCCTAATAACTCTCTATTTTCCTCTGTATATGTGGCGTAGTTTCAACATCACAATACTCCAGAACATACCCCAAGATGACAAAGAATTGGACTGTTTAAAACCATGCAAGGTATCCATTCTTAACGCTTCTATTTTTTAAACAGTAGATACCAAAAATACACGGAATGATTTCAGATGACCTGACTGGCAAACTGGTTAGACTGAAGGGAAGTGGAATTACCTCCCTTGAATTAAATACAAAACCTTTCCCTTCCACACTTTCCAGTAATATGTTAATGTACTAAGTACTAAAAAGCTATTCAAGAAGAGATAATGTTAATAATTTTCTCCATTGTCATCCAATTCGACGTCTTGTAATTGTGTTTTTTGTTGATCTTCTGTTTCACCACCTACAACAAGAGATACATTAAGAATTTAGTTATAATTTACAAAACAGAAATTCTAGGTCAGGGGTTATTATGAAATCAGAGGAAAATTTACAAGAAAATTTCTAAGAAGAACTTATGACAGGTTTTTTTTCAAACTTTAATAAAAAATAATTCAGATCCGGTTTTAATAATAATTTGTACCTATTCTCCGCTGAGGTTTGATAGATTTGGTTTTATGACGTACTTATGGTAATTTCACAGATATCACAGGATGCCAGGCCAGTGGCTTTAATGTCATACTTTTGGTGATTTCATTTATATGATGTGAGTGTTAGTCCACAATATGAGGAAATCAACACCGACGAGACTGCACAATCAGAAGATACAATACAAAGATTGATTGTTTGGGGTATAATGTCGTACTCAAGGGTATTTCACTTATTTGACGGATTGTCCACTTCACAGTGACACTGTTCCTTGCCTCATTTATATAGTGGAAAACTGAGAAGAAACCTTTTAAAAACCACCCCTGTGATTGACAAAGCCCCAAAATGGGACTCCCTCAAAAACCTGAGGATCGTCATACGGACTCAATCCCGTCCGTGAATGGTGAATCGAAGTAGGATAAGTAAGCGCACACCCTACCACTAAGCCACGGCCCTGCAATACAAAGCCATCACAAATAGATCAGCTTCATGTTGCAGCATTGTCTCTTAGCTCCGAGAGCACCAGGGCAAAAGAAACCAGTCCCAGTAGGAATGTAAACTATCCATAAAGACAGACGGAACCACACCAGAACAGATCTAGGCCCGTTCCAAAAAGCAATCCAAGTTTAACTTAATTGCCATGGTGACCAGTATTGAAGGTATTGGGTCAGCATCAATCAGGAAGCCTCAGAAAAACCACCAAAGACCATGTGCTCCCCTTGTACACTGCAGGTTCACAGGGATACTTTAACCTGCTCAGTGCGTCGATTGTTTGATTGGAGTTTAATGCCCTAGTCAAGGGTATTTCACTCATATGACATTGTCCACTTAACATTGTTCTTTGCCAAATTACGCTGGAAAACTGGGAAGAAACCACACTAAAACAAACCCTGCAATTGCCGGAGCCACATCGTGTGACTCCCTCATTTACCCAATGGTCGATAGACAGACAAAATCCCGCAAATGATACACCGAAGCAGTGTCATCAGCTGTACAGCACTCAAAACCACAGAGTTTGGACTGTAGTGCCACTAGACATGTTCGAAAACATTTCTGGTCAGTTATCTTGAGAGCTATTATTGTTAACAAGAGCTAAGTATAAAATACAAAATCCAAAAACTGTCCTTTGAGCGCATTTCATGAACAGGCCAGAAGCCACTTTCACAAAATGAATGATATCAAATAATTCAGCCCTCTGCAAAAATCTTGTTGTTTTGTAGTCTACTTACCTTCTCCCTGCAAATCTGACGTCCAGAGTGTTAGGTTATCCCTCAAAAGCTGCATGATGAGCGTGGAATCCTTATAGGACTCTTCACTTAATGTGTCCAATTCATGTATAGCATCATCAAAAGCTGCCTTGGCCAGCTTACATGCCCTATCGGGAGCATTTAAGATCTCGTAATAAAATACAGAGAAATTTAAGGCCAATCCAAGCCGTATAGGATGAGTTGGTGTTAATTCCGACGTAGCTATTTCTGTGGCAGACTTATAAGCTAATAAAGCCTTCTCGGCAGCTTCTTTTCTATCATTACTGGTAGCAAACTCTGCTAAATAGCGATGGTAATCTCCCTTCCTGTAGAAATAAACACAAAAACAGAGCTTTATATATGAGCAATATTTGTTTGTTGTACTACAGTTTTACTATTTAACATTTTAATGCTGAACTCAGGCCTTCAGATTTGAGGTGCACTGTCCTATGCTTTAACACAGATCACTTGCCTCAAATCAGAAGGCCTGTGAACTTTAGGCTACTCCTCTCGTATGATGATTGATTGGTGTTTTACGCTGTGCTTAAAGGTATTTTACTTATATGACGGCGGTGTATTCCATCAATAATTGACACTAGCAAAACCAAGATCTGCTACATTTCCATAATGTTGGAAAGTTCATTTTCCTCCTGTGCTTAGTAAAGACAGCATTGCTAGTCTTCAAAGAAAATGCCCTTAGTCAAAGTGCTTTTCGTATGATGACAATTATGGTTCGAAAAAAATCTTAAACATCATGTACTTCAGAATTAGTTCTTATGCGATAAATTCAACTTTTTTCGGTTTGACATCAATATTGAAGTGGGTTTTATAAAAAATTATAATAATTTTTTTTTTTTTTTTAAATTTCCCACCAGACGTAGGATTTCAGTGTCACGGTAACCTATTTTTCAGGCGTGCCGATGTCATGAATTAGGCAGTACAGTTTTTCTAACTGCTTGTGCTTTCATTTTCAACATCAACATTGCCGATTTGGGCATACAGCATTGTGCCTTAATTACATATCACTAAGGCTTGCATAACATTTAAGTACTTTGAAATCCATCTGGGCATATTTTGCTGAAACTTCTTTTGAAATGCAATATAAGACGAACATCCCAAATGACAAATGTGTTCGGTTCATTCATCCAAACAGCACATGTCTCCATGCATACTGTTTATAGCCACACAAACAGTGTTTTGCTTTGTTGGAAAAATGTTTCTCCAATGCTTCATAACATTTTTTTCAAAAATCATGGTTATGTTCACAACATATTGGTTTTATTCATAAAGCTCAACTCAAGGTAATTTCACCCATGACAAGGTCCATCAACCCCTTAAGGAACGATTTATGAAATCATTACACTATCAGTATTGGTTTGATTGGGGTTTAACGCCATACTCAAGGTTCACGCTGTTCCTAGCCTTTTTACAGGGAAAACCGAGAGAAAACCTCGTAAAAGCCATCCCCGTGATTGCCGGAGCCCAGATCCACATCATACTATCAGTATTGGTACTCACATTTTAAAATAAAAGACTTTGGATTCTCCAGTGGCTGCTGAAGGTATTAGATTTCCATCTAAAACGTTTAACACATCATCACAAATATCATTTAACTCCTTTTCTACCTGAAAATAAATTAACATTCATGAATAAATTTTTTTGGCTTCATTTTTCAAAACTACTGCTCACATGCAATTTACAGACTCCTTGTTTTTTTCCTTCCCCTTTAATGAATCTTTTGCAGTGATAAATATGCTCAAGATGCAATTCTCAACAAATGCTACAGTAAAACTGTTTGCTTTGGATAACACCATACTTGAGTTTATTTCACTCATACTACTGCAAGTCAGGCCAATCATGAATGGGTGGAGGAAACCACTGGCAACGGAAACAACAGATTGGCTCCCTTTTGCCACTAAGGTCTGGGGCCAACAAGATTGAGATTTTTAGAAAACATTTTTTGACCACATTTTTCTAAAAATATTGAATTTTTTATTGATCAAACATAAATTACAATTTGAAAGCCTCTGGAATTCAAGTATTTTTTATTTTAATGTATTAAATACATTTGCAAAAATTCAGAGATTGATATATTTAAATTGCCTTTGTGCTTCAAATAAAAAAGTTCTGGTTAAAATTGGGTTTCAAAAAGATTTAATATTTTCAGTTCAAACCCAATCAAAGGGAATAATGGACTTTCTCAGCTGAAAAAGTTTTCACTGAATTTGATAAACCTAAGTTTTTCCGGCCTTTAATAGGGACTTCTTTATTTGTCTGAATACTGTGCAAAACACTGAATGGAATGCCCTTAGAACACTAAGAGCACAAAGGCAGAGTAAGCTGCAACAATTCCCAACTCACATCCAGGGGCTTCGCCAGAAATCAAAAGTATGGTGTCCAAAATGGTCATTTTGCTTCATTTTTCAAATAAGTGGGTGTCCAATTTTGACAGTTTTCCAATCTCTTGTATGTTAAAGTTTCTTAAAACATGGTGTCCAAATGAGGGAATTGTTCACTACAGGGTGTCCATTTGGACGAGTGTCTGCCTAAGCCCTTACATCACACCTTAATATTTGAGGAGTGATTGTTCACGCTCACCTACAGCCCACTTAACTTTAGTTCAAGGTATAGTCTTAGATCTAGCATATTATCATAATGCTAAATGTAAACCTGTCCTCTTGCTGTTATAAATGTTTTGTTTGTTTGATTGGGGTGTAATGTAGTACTCCAGGGTATTTCACTTATATGACGGATTGTCCACTTCACACTGCTCCTTGCCCTATTATGGTGGATTTTGTTTGTTTGATTGGTATTTAACGTCGTACTCAAGGGTATTTCACTTATATGACGACGGAGACAAAAATAAAACATACAAACAGATCAGCTTACTGTTCCCTTTAGCTCTGAGAACACCAGGGCAACAGAAAGCTCCTCTTTTCTCGCCTCTTAGTCTCTTACGATCGGCCGAGGAAGCCGAGGGAGTATTCTGCAGGGCTGGCCAACCCGCTCCCCCACGGGGCCAAAAATCAAATGAGAAATTAGTTTTCCCCAGTGTAGGTAAAAGATACTTGGTTTTGATTGATTGATTGGTGTTTTATGCCGTGCTTAAGGGTATTTCCCTTATATGACAATAACAATAATTTGACAATAAATAGCACAACCGAGATGTGAAGTTAATTTTCCTCCAGTGCTAAGTAAAGACTGTAGCGCTACTCTTCAAACAAACTGCACTTAGCCAGAGGAAAATGATATTTGGGGCTCCATAGGGTACCTTTCTACATTGCTTATCATCAGGGTAATCCACTTTCTGCAGTATACAATATACAAACACCTACCCAACTACAGCATATCTCTCTCCACTCACTAGTAACACTTCAGAGGGTTTGGATTCTGTCAACAAAATTATTTAAAAAAGTTATTTTAGTTTTTCTTAATATTGAAAGACAGAGTTTGTCTCTCTCCAACATATTTAGTTTTTCACAATATTTAAATACATGCTTTGTCTCTTTTTATGTACATATTTAGTTTGTCACAATATTTAAATACATGCTTTGTCTCTTTTTAAGTACATATTTAGTTTGTCACAATATTTAAATACATGCTTTGTCTCTTTTTATGTACATGTTTAGTTTGTCACAATATTTAAATACATGCTTTGTCTCTTTTTATGTACATGTTTAGTTTGTCACAATATTTTTAAAAATTGCTTTGTCTCTTTTTATGTACATGTTTAGTTTGTCACAATATTTTTAAAAATTGCTTTGTTTCTCTCTACATACGTATCATTAATTTGTAAAACTACTATCAGTTAGAGATAGGTGTGGAAAACAAATCGGTGAATCCCTAAAAAAACGTATGAGCTAAAATCATTTCTTAATCTACACAAATTTACAAGGATCGACTAAGCATGATGAAAAATGTTTTAATGAAGACATAGACCAACCACTCACCAGTATCTATCTTTTTCTCTGGGAGATTTAATTGACCTGCAAAAATATCCGACAATATTATATACTAATAATTCATTATAATTATGGTCAGTACAAGTAGAACTATAACTGACAATGATATAGCTGAAATAAATAATTCTGTGCTTTTCTTGGGTGAAAATAACCCCAATAGCTTAGAATAAACAACATTGCAACTTATATGACAACGGAGACAAAATAAAACGTACAAACAGATCAGCTTCCTGTTTCCCTTTAGCTCTGAGAACACCAGGGCAACAGAAAGCTCCTCTTTTCTCGCCTCTTACAATCGACCGAGGAAACTGAGGGAGTATTCTGCAGGACTGGCCAACCCGCTCCCCCACGGGGCATTTCTAGATAAGAGATAGACCCAGAGGGTTATTGACATGGAGACACATAATCTAATCCAGGGTTAAATTGAATAATGCTTTAAACAACTGGGGCTACCAAGCACTATTCAATTTGATTAGCTCTTATAGATTTATAGATGACATTAGTCGACATTGAAAGTCTATTTCTATCACGATTCTAGCGATTTAATCTGGTGCTAGTGACTAATATTCTTTCAAGCAACTGGCACCTGAATACCAAAACAGATCAGTTTTATGTTGCCCTTTGCCCTGGGCACAGGAAGCTTCCTTTGACTGCCTTTACACGAAGACTGATTGTTTAGAGGGAAGGCTACCTGTTTCTCGAATGTGGTCGACAAGTTGTTGAAACTCTAACGGAACATCAGTCTGTTTCCATCGCTCGTTGTCCAGTATTAAACTGAAATCACAAACAATTTGACATCCATTAGCAGGTGGAAACAATGGCAGCAGCAGTTTCACCTAACTATTTAAATAACAGTAAGATTTGATCCCCAAAATTGATCATATAAAATGTCGCATGGCTCCAACCCAGGAATAATCAATTTAATTTTCTTGCTTGGTTTGTGTGTCACACTAAAAGGCTGATTTATTAATAAGTGTAAAATACGGTGTTCAGTAAAAAAAAAAGTAGAATAATTTCAAATTATTATTAGCAACATGTACAACCAATTCAAATGGCCAATGGTGACAATTCTAGATTGTTTGAACTAATAGTTCTTAGTGATTTAAGATGAAAATATTTCGGTTTTCATTTAATCACTATATTGCTGTATTGAAAATGGTGTCCCTGTTTTTCCAACAGTTTACAGTCTTATTGGGGAAAAATAATCTTCCTCCAGTGTAGACCTGCCTGGCCTGAAATACTCATGGTAATTAAGATCAACTTAAGCTAAGATTGCTTTGTGGAACAACACCTGAAACAATCTCTCCTATAAGATTGTTTGTTTGGTCGTCATGGTAATTAAGATCAACTTAAGCTAAGATTGCTTTGTGGAACAACACCCGAAACAATCTCTCCTATAAGATTGTTTGTTTGGTTGATTGGGGTTTAAGGTTGTATTCAAGGGTATTTCACTTATATGACGACGGATTGTCCACTTCACATTCTTGTCTGCCTAACTGCACTTGAAAACCAGGAGGAAACCTAGTAAAAACCACCCCCGCAATTGCCAGAGCCACATCGTGTGACTCACTCATATACCAGATGGGATGACAGATGGACTAGATCCTGTGAACAGTACATTGGAGTAGGATTAGTAAGCGTACTCTTTAACCACTAAGCCACAGCCGCGGGTTAGTCTATAAGAAAAATCAGAGCCCAGGGGATGGTTTTTATGAGATTTCCTGTCGGTTTTTCCACCAAATACAGCAATGAAAATCCATAATACGGGTGAAATACTCTTGATTAGGACTAATCCATTAAAACCAAACACAGGACAAATATGAGTCTGAAAACATACATACCTTAATTTTGTTTTCCTCTCATCATGGAAACGATTTACAAATCTGTTAGCCTACAAAGGGAAAAGAAATCCATTAAAAGACAGCTTGGCCTGCTGAGCAGACTTCATATGTTTGACAAAACGCCCAATGTGTCGTTTGGAACAAGCTAGCTGAGTAACACATTCACGGTTCGCTGATTCGAAGGATAGCAGCGTTTCTAATCCCTCTACATGCTGCTCCACGATTTCCCACTGTTCCTTGCTTGAAGATGACGAAAACCTTATAAAAACCATGCACGCAATTGCTGGAGCCACATCGTGTAACTTTCTCATATACCCGATGATAAACAGACAGACTGGAAGCGGTGAGCGGTACATCGAAGAAAGATTAGAAGGCCGACATGCAAACCACTAAGCCCTGGTCACAGGCTTTATACTTCAGAATTAGGATCAGAAGGCCGACATGCAAACCATTAAGCTCTGGCCACAGGCTTTATACTTCAGAAGTAGGATCAGTAGGCCGACATGCAAA
>JAVFBX010218847.1:0-11495 GCA_034783855.1 Mopalia kennerleyi | reverse complement strand
TTTGTGACATAAGCGCTCAGTTGTGGTCAGTTGCCGTTAGTTCTATCCAATCGTAGTGTGACATAAGCAGGGCTTTACTGAACCTTATCATAACCAGGACTATATTTTTAATTGTAGATGGTAAAAAGTTGTCCATAACAAACTCTATAAATTATCATCTAGCGCTTGCAAAATGTCCTCTACTATGAAGAATTTGTATTTGAACACATGGTAGTGATAAACACATGCCCCACAGTAGTGCTGAAACAGTTAATCTAAGAGTAAACTTACAACTCCAATAAAAGATACACATGGATACATGGTGATTCAATATATCGGTTTATTTTAAAACCGTTGTCAAGATTATTGATTCTTGACATTGGTGTTAAAATAAACCTATATTGTGTGAATAATGCTAGTTTATCTAAGCTATTTACCAATTTGTTAAGAATACCAGATATCAAATTTCAACTGAAAAAAGCAAATGTGCATTTCTAACTAGTTCAAACTGTACAATTACGACCTTGAGATTTTACACATAAAATTCAACTCAAAAGAAGTTTCATGTTTGTTTGGCGAGTTATATACATGCCTGTAGAAAACAACAAAAAGCTACAAAAAGAGCCCACCATTGTATGTCTGATAGGTACTGAGGCTGAAATGTATTTGAAGCAATGAAATTTCTTCATATTTTGTGACCAGGTATCAGTTTTTTATTGATCACCTGTATCAAAATATATAGTTACAAGCACAACAGCTCAGCAGGTTGTTATTATAAGTGAACTGTTTCAGCACTACCATTCATCATAGTACTGCACATATCCCACAATGCTTTTACCCCCATACACCTGTGTGAAGGTAACACTCGTTAACACTCGTACAAATACCTTATGAATGTTCAAACACTTAATTATGGTTACAGTTGCTTTAAGTATCATTCACTGAGTTAGAAATCATCTGCATAGCAATTAATTTCAACATCCCTTGTGAACGCAGGCAAAATTTGTTTTCTCTACAATAAAAATTTATGGCAGAGATTGGTGGAGGCAAGTGCAACTGTCTTTTTCTGCAATAAAAATATTTGTTAGATGTGTCCTGGAATTTTAAAACTGTTGATAACCTCAACAGGTAAGGATCAGATGTTTTCTAACTCATAGAAACCCCCTACAACACACTGTATGCAGCATTTCACAGCGTGTCACTATTTCCCCAGCACAACTTAATTTCCACCTGTTTTCACACACTGTCTCCTAAATCAGTTGTAAGGGTTGTATCCTGTTATGTGATAAACATTTTGATAATTATGACAAATGGATTTCTACTTCCTTTAAATATCAACCAAATTCTAAACTTTGTTTGTTTTGATTAATTATGCTGGTATTGAAGTTTTGTTGGTTGTTAGACTGGGTTTTCTGGGCTCTCTTGTCCTTGAAACTTGTCTATTTGTTGTGATATTTTTGACGATTTTCGTCTTCCAACATGCACAGCTAGTCATATTTCACCATGTTTGTGCGTCCTGTGCTGTTCTTCATTTGTAAGTTGATAGTTTATCTCTCCACTCTGGCATAGGGTTGGTAGGGAGCTTCCTGCTGCCCGGGTGCTCTCAGAGCTGTGGGGCAACATCAAGCCGATTTGTTTGAGATGTCTTTGTATTATGTCCTGTATTTGTCCTGTCTTGTCTTTGTTTATATGTTTGTTTGTTTGTTTGTATGTATGTATGTATCATCTCCATGTTTCTTGTAGTTCATGTTGATATAGTTTCTTCATCATAGAGCTGGCACAGTTATATGAGTTAACCCCAATCAAACAAACAAACAAACAAAACACTGAAGACAGTTTATTAACCAATCTATCAAACCAAACCATTAGATAACTTACAGAGGCTATTGTAATACTCGTCTTCTTCAGAGTGCTAAACCTAATGTTGTTTTTATCTAACTATCTTGCTCAATACCAGAAACCCATCCTATGTCCTCAACAGTTGAAGAGTTTTGCTATCATATGTTATGATAGATTGAGTGTATATCTTTGTGATGTTGTGACAAAATGACATCCTTCACAATATATGGAAACTATTACTACAAATATGATTTTATTATCTATTTTTTTTTGGTTATTGCACTGATGACAAATATTTTGTTGACAATTTCCCTGATTAACAGAGATGTACACTGTTACTGTTGAGCAGTATGATAAAAAAAAATGTATTTGTTCAATTTTCAGATCGATATTTTTGAATCCATGAAAATGGATATGACAGACCCTTTCTCAATGGATCCCTTTTCCACTCCAATAAAAACCGACTCGCTCCTGATAACATCAGAGCCTCCCACCATCAATCAGACAACAACTGTAAGTTTAAAATACAAAGTTTAAACTTCGGTGTCCCCAAAAAATGTCTGTAATATGAAAGACTACAAATTAGCTGTGGTGTTCCCAAGCTGTCATCATTTTTTGTTGTTTACTTTTTGCAGGAGGTAAAATGCGTTACATGTACATTTTTCCAAATTTATTTTCTAGATTTTGATTTTGTCATAAAATTCATAATTTGTTAGACAAGAATCTTACTGTTTGGGCATAAAGGTCAGTTAAACGGTCAAATGGGTTAAATCAGTTGAATTTTAACGAATGTTTTAATTTAGATACATGTAGGATTTCAGGAAAGATCAATAACTTTGTTTCTGTTTATTTGGAAATCTTACAGAATCATTTTTCAATATTTATAATGGTTTTAACACTTGTAGTATTTGATCATGATATCATATATTTTTTTTATAAATTAAAAAAAAATCAAACTCCTAGACTAAGATGACGGATAATTCTACAAGATAATTATTCTTAGGTGACTTATTGTTTTTTTTTGGACAGGGTGCAGACGCTTGGCTGGAGAGTCTAACCTTTTCAGACAAAACAGCACCACCTGGTGAGATAACTAATCAGACAAGTGGGCTGAGCTCAGGTGATGAGACAGGTGAGCAGGTGGACAGACTGGACACTGATGTCACCATGACAGAAGATGAGACACCTGTCATTACTCAATCAGCTGACAAACAGGTAATACGCTTCAGACTGTATGGATTACTGTCTCTAACAAAGCCTTCTGGGGATTGTGTTTTTCCTGGGAACTATTGCCCACATATTGACATGTTTAGCCATATCTCAAGACTTAAATTTCATGTCAGAGCTATTGTAAATAGACACCCAATGAAGAACTGGTTATTCACCTGTTCACACCTGAAAAGACAGGTCTACATTTCCACTCATAACAGAAAACAAACCACATAGGTATATTTGGATGACGATGAAATGGCCTATGAATTTACATGACTGATGTTAACAAAGATCCTGTGTGATAGGTGATATTATGAAACTTTGGTTCAACAGCATAAGTTCTGATGTATTACGTTTATTTTTTTATTATATAGGTCGATAAAATGATAGATACAGAAGAGAATAGTGAAAATTCCCTGGACTTGTCTGTTATAGAGGTGGGTTTATATAACACAATATCTTCATATCCAAACAATCATTTTACCAGGTAACAACAAATTCTGAGTGGCTTAGACTAAAAATGAGGCACTAGAAGATCGGGTCCATGGGATAGTCTCCATCTGTTGACCAACAGGTATATGAGTCAGTCACAAAATTTGGCACTGGCAATCGTGGGGTGATATTTACGAGGTTCTCCTTTGATTTTCCACCGTAATTACGCAGGCACAGTGGGAAGTGTGCACTCTGTCATCATATAAGTGAAACACCCTTGAGTATGATTGTTAATCCCCAAACGAACAAAGAGGGAGATCAGTTTATATCTCAAATCTTGGTAGGACCAGGTGCTTAGAATGGGGATCCTGTATGTCTTTAGATTTCTATACTAGTTTGTATCTTGGTAAAGAGTCTCACTATCTAAAGAGCCGTATGCTCCTCATCATGCTCTCTTTAATCAACAAATGAGGATCATTATTTTAAATCGAGCACTTCATGTTTTATAGTGGTGTTAGTGCGGGTGTTTACTGTTCAGGTTCATTGGTAAACAAATCTGCCTGTCAATAATCCGTGTTGTGAGAAATTTTGCATGTCCAAATTTTCAATTTTCCAATCTTTTCCATGTTAAAATTCAGAATTTTGACCCAACATTTTCCCCATTTTAAGAAATCTGACCGTCTAAAATGACGGATGGATGGGTCTCTAGGTAAGACTTTGTCATCAAAAGTGAAATACCCTGCATAAAACATCTATCAGGTAATGTTAAAAAGATGTCGCCTCAGTTGTTTGTGAGATGGAGCCCATAAGCTATTGAGGGTCCTATCAGAGCACCTGTAATAACAAACACTGATTAGTTTACTGACGTTCCTCTTACTGATGAACTTTAAATACCTTTTTCTTCAGGACACCGCTCATCTGGATATTGAAGCTCTGAAACAGAAAACCTCTCTACGTAAGAAAGGCTCCTTGGCCTTGAGGCGAAAACCATCTCGTAAAGGTGTACGGAATTCGTTGTTATCAGTCGCCAATCAGTTTGAAGATATTGACTCCAATGACACGAGTAAGATTATGTTATCATCATTATTAAAATCAGATGCTGTCGTCATTTCAATATTACTTTATTTATTTCATTGCTGTTCTGATTATTTCACTTCAGTTAAGTGGTGATAGGGACAGACCTACCTACCAAGCATATTCTGGTGTATTTTGTACACATAATTTATGTTGAAAACACCAATACATTAAATACATTAAAAGACACAAAGAAATGAATACCCTAAAACTTCTAGAAATTGGGACAGAATATTAGGCTTTACAACAGGTGGTCTAACATGTACATGTTATTTCTATGAGACTGTCTCGAAATTAGATTGTCACAACTGCTAGAAGTTTTAAGGTATTTGATGCTATGCTTTTACACAAAAATAACGATAATGGTAAGAAAATACTATAAAGAAACCCATTTTCTTACACTTAAATTTCTTCTCTGTAGGCAGATAAAAGAACTTCCCGTTGCCCTGCTGCTCTCAAAGCTAAGGGGCAACGTGAAGCCGATCTGTTGAGGTGTCTTTGTACTCTGTCTTTTGATTGTCCTGTTTTGTCTTGTTGTCAGTTATAACATGGTGGTTTTATTCACCCATCACAGGTGTCAAATAACCATAAGGGGGGCTTTAAACACCAAACAAACAATCAGAGAAGACATTCCTTTCATAGCATCAGGCAGGTGGTTGGAAGGGGCTCTATCACTTAAGATGCAAAACGAAGCTGATCTGATGTCTTGTGAGTGTCCGGCCTTGTTAGTGTTTTTGCTAGTGATTTTGAAGATGGTTCCCTTCACCCATTTGGCTAGCCTGCCGTCATTAGACCAGAATACCCTTGTGTATGACGTTAAACCATAAACAAACAGAACCTTCCGGTCTTCCACAGTATTTAGTCAGGTCAAGTAAGAAGTGGATAATTGGTTATCATATATGTGAAATACTCTGGAATATAAATGTAAACACCAATCAAACAAAATCTTATTGATATTTTTAACTTTATTTTAACCAATCAGGTTCATCTAAGAAAGACACTTCCTCTACAAACAGTGAGGTTCAGGAGGAGGGGTCTACAAGTGTTGCTGAAAAACATGACGTGGAGAAGCCAGAGAATGAAAACAAACCTCCTGCAGCTGAACGTCCCAGTGTATTACGACGGGGTGCCCCACCTGGAGGACAGATGGTGATACCTGGTCTGGCAGACATTGGTAAAGTGAAGGTAAGTGATTTACAGAATAAAAATACAAAGTTAAGAAATTCAGTTTAATAAATGTTTTCTGATCAATAAACTATAAACAGAGTTATGAGGAATTTAAATATAGACACTTTGTTAAATTGGAGAGATATGTAAATTTTACTTTAAAATGATGATAAAAACAGTTATTATGTTTATTATAATTAATTCAATACACAATCTTACATTTTGAAATTTTTTATTTTTTATTTTTTTAGTTGCGTTCTAGTCCTGTGAAACCACTGACTGGTAGTCGCCCATCCTCTATAGCCTCTGGACTTTCACAACCAGTCTCCCTTCCCAAGGTGCAATTGCGAAGCTCTCAAAGGTCATCATTAATCCTCCCCAAATCTGACACTACAACAACAACAACCACTTCAAAAAAATCCGTTTTCCATTCCCTCTTCACCAAACCTCAGCCTAAAGCTAAACCTCAAGTTGCTGCCAGCAAACCAAAACTGTCTGAAACTAAAGATGCTTCGCTGAAGAAAGATGGCAAGCCACACCAACCATCATGGCTGAGACGCCCTAAGGAACCTAGACTGGCGTCCGGGTCTGAGGAATTGAGTGTCAAACACCAACAGGAGAAAGAGCCAGAAAAACCAGCGTGGTTGAAAGCCTCGAATGAAAAGCGCCAAAAATCTACAGATTCTGTTACAAAAGGTAAGTGTTAGGGAGATAGTTACCTGTGGAATCTTTAACAAGGTGTAAGCAAAACCTTTAAGTGAAAGTTAATAGTCTATTCTAAAGGATGAAGAAAAGGCGTGTTTCTTGGGAATAGGAAGGAGGAGGGGGGGGGGGGATTTTACTCTCCCCAATGTGGGCTCATGTCCCCAGTAAATCGACAAATCAAAGTACTTTACTGGGCTGATAATGAGATGTTAATTTCTTTTAACAGAAGTGGAAACTAAAAGCAACAAAGAAAACAATTTATCCTCATCTTCACGCCTACAGAAGGTCCATAGAGACCCAGCTACATGCGACCCAGATTTGGGCCAGTCCTCAGAGAACAGACTCAACGAATTAAACACCTTTCAGACACAGAAGAGTTCCACAGAGTCTGGCACCGAAGAGATCTCTACAGTTCTGGTGATTGAGAATACCTTGATGTCAAGTAGTGGCCTTTGTGTCTCTGATTTATCGCTGAACAAGAAGACAGAGAGCTCTAATAAAAATGGTCACAAGACTGACAGCACGACAGCTGATGAGAAAGAGGAAGTTGTTAGAAGGTTTGAACTATTCCAGCTTCAATTATCCGTCTGTCCATTTGCAACACTTTTTTTTTTATAAAACATGTAAACAACCTTTCAATGTTTTAATTTGGAGAACCATATATAATTCTTAAACCAATTCAAATTTTTTTCAGTGGGGGACTTCAGTTGTGCATTGTACTACTTTTACATTTCTTCTGGGCACACTTTGTTTACATATTTAAATGATTATCATGTAGGATAAAGGAGGTACATGTATGGTGAGCTACAAACATGTGTTCATAGTAATCAGGCTTATAGGAGATTACTCACATTATATTAACCTGGGGCAAAGTGTTTAGTGTGCCCACCTAATAATCCTACTTCAATGTACATGTAGCATTCCCATGTTCAAGTCTGTCTGTCCGCTATGAGGTACATGTACATATGTATGAGTGACGAGGTTGGTTTTTCACAGTTTTTAAGTAAGGAACATTGCGAAATCTATCATCCTATAAGTGAAATACCCTTGGCTACAACACAAAACAAACACATTATATTGAAGTTGTGTAAAGTTGACTGTAAATCTGTTTTTTATGTTTTATTCTCTGGATTCTGTTGAAGATTAACCACTATCCTAGCCATCTATGAACTTTTTGATTTGGTGATTTGGTCTTAAGTGTTCAGTCTGTCTGTCGACAAATGAATCACATGGCTCCGTCTCTGAGGAGTGTTTTTTACAAGGTTTCCTCCTCGTTTTCCACAGTAATTAGGTGAGGAACAGTGTGTAGTGAACAATCCATCATCATATAATTGAAAAACCCTTGAGTACAGTGCTTAACCCCAATCAAACAAACAAACCTAAGTGTTTCCCTTCATACTTACATATACTAAATAATTAAGGAAACAAGTAAATGTTGCTTTCGACTATTTTTATAAATGTAGACTAGGAAAATATTTGTATATGTCTCAAACTTGAATGATACCTATATATTTCTCCAGTGGGAAACCCTCTCTGGCTATTTACAGCATGTGTCAAGATACATGTAATGTCTGGTGGAAAACCAAATTGAAACACTGGGAATTCCCAGTGTTTCAATTTGGTTTTCCTTAAGGAAACCATTTATATGCTGTATATGTCATGTATCAATCATAAAACATAAAACATAAATAGATAAATACTCCTTCATAAAGTTATATCTCACCTGGATCTATTGAAACTATTGTAGTTAACAGTTTCTCATATATTTTTTTCAGGCCCAAACTGTCTCCTAGACCAGGTATGTCTAACTTCCTTTTTTAAGCCAACTTAGTATATGTAGAATTTCTGAAAAGTTCAAAGTGAATGTACCCCAACTTATTGTACAGCAAATTTTTAAAAATAAGTACGCTGATTTGATATCAGCATGTGTTCCATTGTATCACAGCGGGGGGTTCTGAGGGAGCTTCCTGTTGCCCTGGTGCTCTCAGAGCTAAGGTGCAACATAAAGCCGTTCTGTTTGTGATGTCTTTGTATTGTGATTGTTCTGTATTTGTCCTGTCTTGTTTATTGTTGCCAGTAGCATGCAAGGGGGCTTCTTCACCCAGTAGGTTGACATGCCATCATGTCAAATAACCTTAAGGATAGGTTTAAACACCAATCAACCTTCCATTGTTAGACACGTTTTGTTGTTCATATGAATATAATACCATCATTCAGCAAATTTAATAAATTTTATTTCAGGTGATTGCATTAGATCTCAATATAGGGACAATCAAAGCACGGGGAGCTTTTTTGAGATCTGTTTTTAATTAGATTGGAGATAGATGGCACCCATCTTATATGAGTAACAGATTTGTCTCCCTTTTTAACCCTTGTCTCCCTTTTTAACCACTGGCCAACCTCATTACAAGCAGTATGTGCCTGCCCTAAGATATTTCAGTCTGAGGTTGATTCTGAACTAGTATTGTTGACATATTACTGTACATCTTGTAGATTATACCCCAAGCTGGAGTAACCAAGGTAACAAGGTGTTGCCTGGTGTGGAGAGTGACCAACATAACCAGTCCTCAGGAGAGTTACCCAAATGGAAGAGAGATTTGTTAGAGAAACGGAAACAAAAGCCAGCTGATGTTGCTCAGGTTTGTATCCTTAGTTAATTTCCCAAGTTGGAAAAATTATAAATATCTTAACCTTTTATTCAAGTTTGCTAAAACGCTTCTAAACAATAAAATACAACCCTCTAACTAAGGGCAGGTCGTTTGCAGTGTAACAATGCTTTCTTTACTTAGCACTGGAAGAAAATTACCTTTCCAACTTTCAATGATTACATAACACAAGTTTATGGTTGTGCTAATGTCAAGTTTAGTTGGAATAGGTCTCCATCATATAAGTGATCTACCTTTGAGCATGACGTTAAACACCAATAAACAATCACAGTTAAAAGTCAGAGAAATGTGTCATTGAAACGCATGTGTCTCAGTCATAGGTAAAAAGCAAAATGGTGTGGGGAATTTCCCATTTCTGTGTACACATGGTCAGGTTCTAGTGGGGTTGGAGGGAGCTTCTTCTAGGTGTAGTTCTCTCAGAGCTAAGGGCAAAATAAAGACGTTCTGTTTATGATGTCTTTATTACGTCCTGTGATGGCCCTGTGTTTGTCCAGTCTTGTCTCCGGTTGTTGCCAGTGATGTCCAGGGTGGTTTTCTTCACCCATTGGGCTGGCATGCCGTCATGTGAGTGAAAAAACCTTGGGGTCAAGCTAGCAGTCATCAAGTACTTGTGACTGAATACATTTATTACACTTCTTATGAGACTGAAATTGTTATTCTCAACAAAAGCAGTCCATAAACGTTTTTGTGCCCTCAGTGACACTTCAATATCCTGTTTGCTAATTTGTTTATACAGCAATTTGTATTGTTTGTAACTCTTTAGGTAATGTTTCTGTACACAGGTAGAAAGTTCCTCTGTTGTTTGTAACTCTTGAGTTAATGTTTCTGTACACAGGTAGACAGTCCGTCTATTGGTTGTAACTCTTTAGTTAATGTTTCTGTACACAGGTAGACGGTTCCTCTATTGGTTGTAACTCTTTAGTTAATGTTTCTGTACACAGGTAGACAGTCCCTCCAATGAAACAAATGTACCGACCTGGCAGAAAGAGCTCAAAAACAGAAGACGATCCTCTATTAAACAAAAAGGTAAAGAATAAAAATGAAAATAAAATATGGTCGCTGGTTCTTGGAGTTTCTATACTCTTCCACCTACATATGACAAATCGTTTGTGGCTTGTTCAAACACTAAATGTTTCACGTCAACACTTAATATTTCACATCAACACTAAATATTTCACATCAACACTAAATGTTTCACATCAACACTTAATATTTCACATCAACACTAAATGTTTCACATCAACACTTAATATTTCACATCAACACTTAATATTTCACATCAACACTAAATGTTGCACATCAACACTTAATATTTCACATCAACACTAAATGTTTCACATCAACACTTAATGTTTCACATCAACACTAAATGTTTCACATCAACACTTAAATTTGAGGTTCACTTCAACAGCTTATGGTTAACTTCGAAATGTGGTACATTTTAACATTTTATGCTTCATTTCAACACATGGTTCAATTAAACAGTTTATTGGTCACTTCAACACTAATTTGGGATTTTTGCAATTCACTCTGATATGTTTTTGTTTGCTTCGATATGTTGAGGTTTAATTCAACTTTTATTGGTTTGAATCAACACTTTCATTTTGGTTTCAACACTGTAAGGTTTGATAAACCAACTTGAGACCACTTAATAAACAGAATTGGATAATGTTTCAGAACCTGTGTTTTTCATTATTTTGGGATAACTTGTCCTAAATTTTATCAGATTATAATTCAGAAAATTTAGTTTGTTAAACCCCATCTGAGAACGGAAACGCCCCGACCCCCCAAGTCATGCACTGAATTGCCAGCAGTAAATGCAAACCACTCAGTAGAAGGCTGTGTGGTCTGGGTGGCCAACATTTACTGCTGGTAATTTGATGCCTGACTCTGAGGGTCATGGGTTCGATTCCCTTTAATAAAGTTTTGACACAGTAGAAGGTGGGGTGGGTAGCCGGCATTTACTGCTGAGGATTCTGTGCCGGACTCTTAGGGCCTTGGGTTCACAGGTGAACTTCAACCTTCAAAATATTCTGAACTGAAATCTGTTAAAACTAAGAAAGAGTTATCCCCAAATTTATAAGAAAGTACTGTTCGTCTAAAAGACAAAAAAATCATTGATTATTTCAGATCCTGTGGGTGATTCCAATCCCTCTAAGGAACCGGAGTGGATGAGAAAGGCAGAGGAGAGGCGAGCAAGACTTGCCAGTAAGTGACCTGTCTTTACTGTAGAACTGTTAAGGTCTTGCTGGACCCCTTGGGCTCAAAATGAACCAAATTTTTTTTTATTGCTTAGATTAAAAGTTAGGTATTAAAACTATATGTCGGTGAAAAGCATAAATCGAAATTCTATTTACAAACAGTTCAATTTAAGCCTATAATTTAGCTTCCCCATGATCAAGTATACACGTCGCAAAACTT
>JAVFBX010218846.1:0-21294 GCA_034783855.1 Mopalia kennerleyi | reverse complement strand
TTTATGTTTTTCACCGACATATAGTTTGAATACCTAACTTTTAATCTAAGCAATAAAAACAATTTGGTTCATTTTGATCCCAAGGGGTCCAGCAAGACATTAAGCGGTGTTCTCTGATGATCATTAAATATTGCCGAAATCACATCCAGCCGAAGCTTATCAAATTAATCGATATGAATCAAGTGACGAGATCAATGCTCCGGCGCTCGATTTCAAACTTTGAAATCGGAAAGCTCCTACTGAATCACGCTTCGGCTACATTTAATGATAAAATTTATTTAGATGTAAATATTTTTTTTAATAAACCCTGATAATTGTTTTTGCGTTTTCCAGTAATGTATTTCGCTAAATTAAAATAGGATCACAGGTCTCCATAGCTAGTACCACTATTGATAAGATTTTCTTTCTGAACATTACTGAAGCCCATAAACTTTAAATTGTTTGCAATGATTTTTACATGTTTAATGGATACAGTTTTATGCAATATGATTGTGTTGTATGATGTATGATAGATGGTTTCTGAGATTATGCGTACATTGTCCAGGTTAGCATTTCCACATGTGTTCTGAAATGGAATCAACTCTTTCCAGGGAAGTATGAATTTGATTCATAACATTGTCTGCCAGTATGTTAAACACCAATATTTTATCCTAAAATAAAAATTTTGGGCAGCCATATTGGTTTTCTACAATTAACGATTATGTTAATGTAAAAAGCATAAGTCTTCAAAACGTTTTCCTTTCTCAATAAATCTTTTTTTTTAATTTTAAACCATTAAAATAGTTTGCTTAATACTTGTAATATGGTGAAAATGATTTTGCTTTGAGATTTTGTCAGCCATATTGGATTTATGCAAATAAGGCATATTTCCCATCTGCCTTTGGGTACATTTTAAAGATGTTGCTCCTGAAACCTAATTGAAATGCATTGTGATGAAACAAAAATCTGCTGCAATTCGTGGTGGGTCTTGTGTCATATTGACTAGACTATACATCTTGATGAAAGTGAAATGACAGGGGTTGGTAATCAGGGGGAAGTTAGTAAGACAGATGGTCATGGTGCTGAGTACCGTTCCATTCTCATCGGATATTATCTGCAGGACGTTCATTGGCGTTGTTCTCAAAGTACAAAACGCAGCGAGAGATGTTAAGACAGAATCATGTCTCACACCGATAATCGAGACGACTTCTAAGTAGGGCTCTGTAACTTACCAACATGGACTTCGTACTGATATTATTTGTATCTTAAAATATGTTTATATAATCTAGTTCTCTGTGCCTTGTGTTAGGTTTTCTGTTTGGATTTTATGACCAGAGAACAATCCTCATTCCACCATGGGACAGGTGTTTTGTGGAATGCCTTGCGTAAGAAATACTCATTGTCAAAGAAACTTCCCTTGATCAAGATATTGAAATGAAAATGAAACCTGATCTCCTATACATCCTTATCTGCTATAGTCTTGTTGTACAATCAGGAAGTTTAGGAGAAGGCTGTTACAAAACCGTTGTTTTTGTTGTTTACTTAGAACCTTGCTTCAATTATTGGAAACTCTTAAGCTGAAACCCTCCTTATGGTTAGTGAGGATTTTCAATTTGATCCCTAATGTTGTTGAAAACTGTTAAAATGGAAGTGTCCTCGCGACTTGCCTTAAACAAGGGAGACAACCTGAAAGTCGGGTTTATCTCTATTCATTATAAATAGAATTTGTACGTTAACGAACATATCTGTTTTAATATTTTACAATGTGAGAACCAGATCAGGACAAACTCCTCCAGTCAGATACTTAATTGGCTTGAATCAATCTGTAGTGATAAATTTGTATTTAATTGGCGTGAAAATGAATGTCGATGATGACTTATTTTAGCTGTTGACGTTAAACTGGAACGAGAGCAATCCGACAAACTAGGGATCTTATTTTGACACCCAATCTAAATATAATTACTCTCAATAGATCAGATAGCTTATCTAAGTGAAGCCTATATAACGGCGTGCGAAACGTATAGACTGACAAATCGCTTATTTAAAAGCATATGCCTATACTCTATAAATGCCTATTACCTATAAAAGGATAATTCAAAAGACATACAAACAAATACAAGATTTGATAAAGTCCCCTTTAGCACTAATACGTTAATCAACACAAAGTTTTTTATAATACATGTGAAATGGACGAAATTAATTTGTCTGAAATTTATTGGAATCGAGTAGATGTGTTAAGAATAACTTCTTTCTTGCATCAGGGCTGAGTTCTAGACAGAACCCCTCCATTATATTCTCCGACATCTTATTTAACGTCAGAGTTTGATTTGATCCAGTCCACGTAATTAGACACACGTGTGTAGATACCTGGATTACGAACTCCGGCACATCCGTATCCCCAGCTCACGATACCTGTTTAAAACATAAGATATCAGAGATTCAAACCGATTCACTGGTAACCAATCGTTCATTTAGAGACAACAAACACTAAACACTAAAACTTATGCTATAGTTTACAACTACTTTACATCTACACTTATCAGAAGACTTTATAAATTAGGGGTTTTTTTTGTCTTGATAAACATAACAAGGTTTCTTACCAGATAAGTACCACTTTCCACCAGTTCTTACAACAAGAGGACCGCCACTGTCACCCTGTTAACATGGTACAGATATGGAACAACTGTTACAATGTGAAACACTATAAAACCTTTACAACAGTAAGAGTGAATGTGGAGTTTTGTTATAAATACAGACAGACTAATGTCCTTCCATTCCACGGCGCTTCCTTCAGAAAGCTATCTGGACCTCATACATGGTTAATTATTGCTATCGTAAATTAATGATAATATTTTTTTAAAAACTAGAAAAAAAACGTATTGATTTGTGAAGCAAACTAAATTCTTTGAGATGGGGGAATAAGTGGTGCTATATGTGTGTTGACCCATTCACACAATGACACCAAATATAGGAATATAGAAAAGTAAGAATTAGTTTCGAATTTGAAATAAATGTATTGGGAACTTGTATTTGGCAAATGACTTATCCGCCGTGAGAGGATAATAAACCCTGTTATTATTTATGTTTTGTTAACACTCGTCACTTGTCAATAGCTACGTATACTCAGTGTCATGGTATTTGTCATCAGTATTGTTAATAAACACCTATGTTTCAGAGTATTCAGGTTAACATTAAAAAGCAGAACGAACGAAAAATGCAGATACTTAATTTACATTCAATTGTTTTTTAAAGTATCATGTACTTGACTCTTTGTCAGGACAAAGCCGTTTTGGAAGTCTATCCTTATTTTTAAAAGTCGTGTTATTTGTGTGTGCGGTTAATGTTGAAGATAAATAGAGGACCTGGCAGGAATCCTTGCCGCCGTTTTCATAGCCAGCACAGATCATCGATGACGAGATGACCCCACTAACCCAGGAACTACATTGACTGTCGCTCACAATTGGAACATCCACCTCCTGGAGCTTGTCGGGGGAGGAGCCACCACCTGTCAATCCAATTCATTATATACAGTTGAGCATATGCGCTAATATCCATGCTTTGCTAAACCTCTTGCGTAGAATAAGGACAAACAAAATCAATGAATATAATTCAACCTTTAATACATTTGACTAAAACCAATGCCGCTCAGGGCTTGTGTTTGTGTTAACATCTAGATGACACTTGATGATGAAAACATGAGTTAAATAGTCATCCTTCTTGAAATATTTATTCTTATTACAAATATCTATATATTTATGTTTATTCAGTGAACGTATTGTGTCGAGGTTCAGGGGGATTCATTTATCACCTCGTACCTGCCTCCAAACTGTGTTTTGTCATGCTTTAGGCACTTCGCCAGTAATCCAATAAGGCCGTCCGAATAATTGTGCACTCCATCTGACAATATATTCACATCGGCTTATTAAGTAACCAGAGGAGATCAGATAAAGACCATTTTTGTAATAAATAATGCATTTTAATCAGAGAAAAAAGGTAATACGGAAGAAAACATACTTGAGAGGGTACCCCATCCTGTTACTGTGGTCATGGTACCAGCTGATGGCGAGGACGTGGAGATACAGGCTGGTGAGATGCTATCCGTGTAGGCCACAGAACTGCTCAGTTCCAACATAGCAATGTCGTTGTTAAGGGTGTTGCTGTTGTAATCCCTATGGCGAGTCATCATTTTGATACCAATATTGACCTGACCATCGTCAGTTGTACCTCGACTGTGAGAACCCAAAGCTAACGTGTAACGGGTCGTGCTACCAGATCTGCAAAATTGACACAAACCCATTGTACAAACAATACTGGAATTGTAACAAAAACAGCCTTGTTCTTATATTAGCTACATGCACAGGACATGGTAGAGCACATGGTCCTTGTTATCTTAACATAACATACATATTATTTTCGTTATTTTTTTAGATATGAAGTGAAAAGATATGCGAAAACATTGAATTAAACCAGAGGCGACTGAGCTATACATACCCGGTAACACAATGTGCAGCTGTTACGGCAAAGCTGTTGGAGATGAGTGTGGCACCACAAATATGTGAGTTATAAGAGCGCAACGAAATCTGAAATCACCGATATGAAACTTTATTATATCCATTATTTTCTCTGTCAAACATTTGTCTTATCGTGTATAATTCATTTATTGATTTAAACCAGAAGTGTATTAAATAGAAGTATGCAACTGCTATATAGATAAGTTTACTGGCATTGGGGACCAAGCCTACTGTCATAACGTATCATGTGACGTAGCACACAAGAAAATTCAGAAGAACAAAACTTTAAAAATGATACATAATGGGAAATTTATAGTTTTGAAACCGGCAACTCTAAAAGGCCAAACTGTAAAACTCATCAACTATAACGCTGTTATAATTCAAACTTATTTGACAACTTACTGCTTTAAAAATATGATCCTTTTTTTTAGATAAATACTGTAGGAATGTATGTATATTAATGGTAAAAAACAAATGGTATAATAAGATAGTTCATTTAAAAGATCAATTAATAGGCACTTATTTCATATATCATTGTTTCCATTTCTCCGGGCATGCGCCGAAACTTCTGGCGTTCCTTAATCATAATGTCACTTTAATACTAAACGAAACGCGTTTACCCAGTGTAATATGTCCCTAGACAAACCAAAAAAGACAACTAAATCGACATATATAATTATTAAGCCAGTCGTCCGAACGAAAACTATTGTTACATAGCGGCTGATCAGGGACGATATTACCCACAGTTTCTCATAACTAAAAAGACACGTGTCTGAAACGTAATGTCATCGTTTCTTGCTGGTCTACAATGCCTTGGACATTTACTATATGGCAGTTTCATACTTGTAATTAATAGACTTCTGGTTCAACCCATTGTCTTACGTATTGAATGTAAAGTAGCAGCGTCCAATACAAATATTAGATACGATTCCCCGGAAAATCATTAAAGGCATCTCATTAAGGACATATTATTTAAATTTACATTTTAAAACGTATAAATAATACAGGAAATACAAACAAATCTATAAAATCTATTTTTGAAACCTTTTAAAATTGATTTACCATCCATGGGTATGTGTGAGGTTTCGCTTCTTGGCCACCAACAATAAATGGGTTTGTTCTTGTAATGGCGGGTACACCACAGTTTTCATTGGCGATACGTCCACTGCGAACAGCGGCGCCTGGAACCCGAAAAGATAAAAAAAAATTATAACAATGAAGAGAAAAAATACAGCTAACGAGATAACCCAAAGAGCTGAGATCGAACCGCATTGGTACTGCTTCCACCTGACAGTTGGGACCTAACAATAAACTAGTGCCTTAGCCGTCATCAGATAGTTATACTTTTCCTAAGGAACTCTATCCTTACATCGGTTGCTGGTTCTATAGATTGTTTGCCGAAAAACAACGATATCGTTTGACACTTACATTTTTCTCCAAAGTCCGAACGGCTGACTTGAGTGGACACTATATGCAAACGAACTGGCTTACTCTGACTACCTCCGCGACAAGTAAATACCTACTTAAACATCGCTGTAGCACACATTTATTTTAAGCATTGTTTAAACACTGTCAGTGCCTGGTGGAATGCGATTCCTTTCAAATTCAACAGTTTAATTAGTATTTTAACAAGGAATAATAAAACACTCCCTACATAAATAACTGAAAAAGTTTTCTTCCATGATACGTTCATGTTAACTGTGTTTAATGTAAATGAGCGTCCACGGATCCTGTAATACCAACTCCAATATCAAGTATTTTTTAAATTGTCGGTATCATTATCTTTGAATGTTTAACTTAATGATACCGACAATTTCGGGTCAAAATATACAAAGAAATTTAATCTTTGAATGTTTAACTTTAAATTTCTTTGTATATTTTGACCCGAATGTTTCCAGCTAGACCATAAAGTATTATGTTAAGAACAAAGGAAAAACGTTGTGGATTCTAGACAATACGGCAAAAATTACAGAAGTACGCCTCGCTTGAGAGCATTATAAACTAATGTGATCATTGTACCTATCGCTTGTTGCATCGATAGTGTGACAGAAAACGATTGATCCGACAAAATACAGCTATATGGACAGAATCACATATATTGGTGGATAATTCCCCATCACATGAACTGTCCTCAATAACTCCGGAAATCTTTTGATTGAGTGCATCTTGTATACAAATAACTTTAAAATATTGATGTTTGTCTCACGAAATGTTTGTCTATAACGTAATATGGCATTTTCCAACTGGTCAACCGACCATCTGATATATGCCGCCTATATGGAGCCAGATTTCGAAACATTTTAAGAAAATAAATTGCTCAGAAGGATTTCTCTATGCATCCGATGGATGTGGCGATGGATTCAATAGTCTGTCAATGGTTTTCGATACCAAAGTACAGTGCGTGTTTTAACGACGGCTATTGTCATGTTGCTACAGGAAAACATTTTGGCTTTATCTTGAGGGTTTAATGAAATTCCCAATAAAAAAATGAATATTCTGACATAAAATCCACAGACAACGGAATGATTGGAAAATTCTTACCAAACACAAGGCTCAGTCCAAAGACAAACACAGCTAGGCGAAACATCTTTGGTGAATCCCTACGGTCGAAGTGTCTTGTTGGAGAGATGTTCCTGTCTTAAAAAGAGGCGTAGGGATTGGTCGACCTCTCATAACCCGGTCAGTGATTGGGAGACCAGGTTAAACTATGATAACATTACAGGTGAATGACGTAGGGGTGAATAAACTTACCTTTCATTAAGCTTTGACACAGTTAAACCATTCAGACGGAACCCTGGATCATTGATGAGAAAAAAAGATTGTAAACAGCCTGTCAGGACGAATAAAATTCAAATGAACCCAAACTATTTTTGAAATATACAGACAAAAATTTGTTAAAACTAATTTGTGCAGCTTTTACATATTTAAAAGTTACTCGTGCAATCTATTTTACTGCATATAAGAGTTTCTTACGAAAGAGACAAAAGTGCAATAACTGTTAAACCAAATGAAATGTTTTACCATGCAGAATAGGCCATGCACTGAACAGTGATATACTTTTATTTCGTAATCAGTATATTTGGTGATGTGTTCAATCCTACAACAGCACAAATCTGTCTGAGATTACATCAAAGTGGTTCTTAAATGTATTTACACGATTACATCTGTGCACGTGTGATGGAATCACATTTTCCCAACTTTTATTGCAACTAATTCAAAATGCAGATTTGATGAAATGCAAATCGAGGGTGTTTGAATAACATAACAGATAGAGAGATTGCTGTATACTATATATATTATTCCTTATTACTTTGTAATAAATGGCATATATCTATAAAAACAAAAGAGCTCCCCTGTTAAAACTATTATGTTGTTATATTCACATGCTCTTACTTTAATTAGTTAGTTATTGCTGAATATTGTAGCCAGAAATGCGCTCTATCTGTAAATGCTAGTTTTCAGAAAATCGATCCAACAGGGTCATTTGCCCAGCTTTCAATACTTTCTATACATCGGTGCTGTTTTGTTTGAAATTGTGAGTTTTTTTTACTGCTTTCCGTGTTTAGATTTCGTGTGGTTTGAACGAAAAGGCTTTATATCCAAGGTAATATAATAGGATGAGTAGGCCGACACGCTAACCACTTAACCTCGGCAGCGAAAATTAGGAAATGAAAATAATTACATTTATTTAAAAAAATTAACAATTACAAAGTATTAAGCATTAACAGATATGGACAGAGTATGTACATACGGTGGGATAAGTAATGTTCTGAGAAATTTGGTAAAAAAAAAAAGTCAATAAAAATCTATATATAAAGAACAAGGACTAGAATCAGCTCCTAGAATAAAATACCACAATTGCCCTGTAACAGTGTCAGGCAGGTCCTCACATTGTATGAAGGCGAGATGCAAAATAGATACCTACATACCAGATAATGCCTCCTTTGTTGGGCAACAAACTAGAAATGTTTATTATTTGGTGGACAGTTTGAACTATGATTCAGAAAATGTGATATACCTTATAACTTGTAAGAAGATTCTAAAACAATACAAATCCCCTTCAGCTTAGAACCAACAATCATTTGAGCTCCATTAGGTCCAACCTTATATCCCCAATAGCTGAACATTTCGCTCTCTCTGATCATTCGGTTAAAGATCTTTTTGAAGTTATGCCCATTAAAAAAACACAAATTATTCCCCCTTAAGAAGAATGCAAACATAAAAGCTAAGTAAGAGAGGCTTATTGGATTCAAACTCTTCAAACTCTTCAAATTTGTATCCACTGGGTTTCAATTGGGAACCAGTTAAAGGATCTAAAAAAGAAATACAGGGAAGTATATTATGACAAAGCTTTATATTAGCGCATATATCAATAGATTGGCTGATCGAGGATGTCGAGGGCTCTGTACACAGATACACTTGCTATGTGCTACAGAGGCAAGCATATGAATGGCATTGACCAGCAACTATAAGACCAGCTTTTGTGTGAGGATATCTCACAGTTAGCTGTAAATTATCATCTGCAGTTACACTTATTAACTACTCTCGACATTATCAATCGGTATTAAATCGTTATCGTTGTAACATCTATGGTGCAACACATGACAGGCACACAAAACACAGGTTTTGGTGATATATCATTCAATTTTACCCATTCACTTGATAAGAATCATTCACTTGTCTGGATTTATTCCCCAGTGGTTAACCCATTATCTGAACCAGTTGATTTGTCGATACCCTTTCATCCTTTCGCTTGACTAGAATCCTCCTTCAATGTCCCACCATCTCATCTCTTGATTTGACTAGAATCCTCCTTCAATGTCCCACCATCTCATCTCTTGATTTGACTAGAATCCTCCTTCAATGTCCTACCATCTCATCTCTTGATTTGACTAGAATCCTTTTCCAGTGGCTAAGCAGTTATCTGAACCAATCGATTCGTCGATCCATTTCACACCTTTACTTGGCTTAAAACATTCTCCATTGGCTATGGCCCATGGCCAGAACCAGTTGATGTATCGATTCATTTCTCCTCTTCACTCGATTTATTCTTTAGTAAGCATTCACCAATCGATTTATCGATCCGTTTACGCCTTCACTTGACTAGAATCATTCCCCAATGGCTAATCCTATTATACCTGAACCAGTTGATCTATCTCAGTGACTAACTCATGGTTTGGTCCGGCTGATGTTTTGAGAACAGAAGTCCTGTTCTGCTGGATTCTCAGTCATATGGGCATCCCTGGTAACACGGTTGTGGACAGGGGGACAAGAGAAGCCCTAACAGCTCGTGGACAGGGGAACAAGAGAAGCCCTAACAGCTCGTGGACAGGGGGACAAGAGAAGCCCTAACAGCTCGTGGACAGGGGAACAAGAGAAGCCCTAACAGCTCCATTTCTCATTCGAAAATACACAATAAAGAGATAAAGCCCAACAATCGCAAAATACATTTTTAATCTGTGCCAGGGTGCATGGGACCTGGAAGTCGAGAATAGACTTCACAACATACATCCTGAAATTGGTCACAAGTTGTTCTCCTATGGAATGTATCGAAAGGACCAGGTGTTAATCATGCAATGTTGTATAGCCAACAATGACCTAACTCAAAAATCTATATTTGACGAAATTAAAACCAAACAAGAGTGTGAAATCTGTGACTGCGAGATGATTGCTTATGTGCTTATGAGTATCCACAAAACGGCCCAAATCTTTGTGACATAAAGACAAATTTGGATTGCAGACCCGTCTACCTTTGGCCTCAATATTTACTTCTTGATGTCATGCTGAACGTCAAATTCCAGATTACCGATTTAATCTGCATTGCGATTAATTTAAATTTTGAGCCCGTCAATGTGATATATATTTTTGTATCGTGATTTGTGCAATCTCAATACGAATGAAGCACTGTCCTATCCTATAGAGTAAATGCCTTCCCTGGGCCCACCTTCATTAGACTTTGGAAGCTAATGATAAGAGGGTTTATCTGAGGTTACCCGATCTCAGCCTGGTTAAAAAATAAATGTAGATAAAGCGCAGGGGGATAGGTCAGTTTAATTCACAAAAATGTGATAACATATTCCACCTGAAGACAATATTCTTCTCTCTCTAATCTTTGCTCTAAATGACTTAATATGGGCTTGACTTTCACATTACACCGATAGGTGAACAGGAGATAAGCTTGTATATTTTAAAGTTGTATTTATTATACACATGATTGGCCTATGTCTATTATAAATACATCATTGCGCATGGTAACAAAAATAAAATACATAAAAACACGAGCATAGGACACATTTGTAAGAGATATAGCAAAACCAATCAGATTTATTGAGAAGTTTAAACAGCGTTGTTCTTGGTTATAGAATTTGAAGATCTCAGTCTGACGGCTTTAGGTTTAACTCAGAGGCAAAGACCACGGCGCTTGTTTCAGAATAACCCAATAAACTACACCTGATTCCTTTAAAAGATGCCCACGTACATCCTATAACATATTCATGTTCATCTGAGTTCTATCAGAAAAATATTAATGAATGAAAAACATGAAAGAGAACGGTTACCAAAAGGCTAGAAGAGTTTGGACCGATATTTTCTGCCCTTTTGTGGGCACCATGTTATCTTCCAACGAGTTTGGTATTTTATTTCCTTGAAAAGTTTCAAAAATATTGAACAAAGATTTAAAGGGAAGTTGATAAAAGAAAACCCCATCCGATTCGCTGAGAAAATTAAAAATGTGTAATAGGGAAGATAAAATAAATTTACAATTGCTTTAGCATTTTTATGGCATTTCCCGGAGGTGGGGTTCCACGGTTTTAGCGGAGGCTAACACTTTCCCAATGGAAGGGCTAATCGTAGTAACAATTGGGAGAGTTTCACACCTGTTATAAACCCTTTCTTATACCCTGTGTAGATAAAGAGATATCCGGATCATTATGAGTCATTTAGTATGATGCAAGTCCTTATAGCCAAAAGGCCGGGCATGTAAGACAAAAATTCTCAACATTTATTAATATGCACATATGAGAGAGCCATTACTCTCTTCAGCGATGCCTGGTTTGTTAACGGGGATTCACTGCTTTCTCATTACAACACTCGGAGTGACTTATGCCCTATGATTAACTGTTTGTTAGACTGTACTTTCAATTAAAACTAATATTTTGTAGCAGTGCACAGTGTAAGGACAAACCCTTCTATTTTCGTTTGGACTGTTTGTGATGAACAGATGGTTGGGTATGACATGTTCCCAGGACACCTGATTAAACTAGATAATAAAAGTAAGTCAGCAATACGTATATTTTACAGCTCTCCGTAATTGTTATACCCTAATGTAAACCATGTTCAGGCCGTGTTGACAGCGTGCTATCTTGTTCGTGACGCTAGTTATTGAATTATACGTCTTTCCTATACCAGTCGCAAATTTGCCCTTTTCTTGCCGTTCGTTCACATTCCCGGTTATTTATGTACCGATTCCAACAACACCATCATGCTAATTATGTGACAGTTTGGCTGTATGTGACGGGACACAACATCCCCCCTTCACCTAAAACTAGTATAGCAATATTGACAACAATTCCATTGCGGTTCAGGCATAACGCCTGTTAACAAGTGCAATTTTTTCATGACACTACTTGGGAGATCTAAAAAATACTCTGATACAACAAGCTCATATATAGGCAAATAGAAAACTTGTGATTAAATCCATATAGAATTTGTTAAGGTCTCTCGCCTGTTCTGTAAGTTAAATAAGACACATCGATTGTAAAAAAGACACAATAAAATGTCGATCTTATAAACGTGCTGGCCCAGAATATATTTTCAAAATGAGTCATCCCTTCTTTTCTTATCTTCATGTAGAGCTTCCTGGGACTTTTATAATACCGGCTCTTCATGTCGGAACATCCATCGACTCTTTCCGTACCCGTACATCTATCTCAGAGGTGCATGGAAACAATTATATTACACGAAAACGTGTAATGTTAACTGCCGGATATTTTGTGCGCAGGCGTGGAAATGAAACAAGGTACTCCGTGGATTTATACCAAACAAACACGGCAAACAAGCCCTTTACTTCCCGTGATTGCCATCCGAAATGACCTACTCTTCGCCAGATTGTATTTTAGGAACGGAAATGAACAGGAAAACATGTTTCGAAATAACCGCCTCTTATCTATAATCTTTTTTTTTTAAATTTTAATTCAGAAGTTAAATTCCATCTTAATCGCTCAAGCTAAATGACCGACCAAATTTCAGTGTCGAAACTATCTTAGATTTTCTCTACGGGCATCCTCATTCTCAGAGGTTGCGGGGTCTTACGCTCCAATATGCAGCGGTTTTTACATATATTTACTACTGACTGTCCATTTCAGCCGCTGCATATAAGAGAATATTTACCGCGAGTCGGACACCACAGGGTGCTATTGGAGACTAGATATCAAGAGTCAATCAAGTTGCGTTTTATAGCGCTTGTTTGGATTGCATTTTGTTGCCCTCTAAGGCCAAGGCCAAGGTTTAGCACGTCGATGAAAATGTGGAGTTGTTGCTGTCATGCAATCAGCGTTGGTATGAAGGTTTTACCTCGAAACGGCAGATACGGGCATATCATTGGATATAGTCTACAGGTGTTCGACAACGGCGCCTGATGGCAAAAGCCCGCTATATACGCTATGCATCAATCAGCGGGTAAATGAAGGTGTATATACATTTTTTTAAAGCCCGCTGTATGTTATGAGCGTAGCGAGGTCTACGCGAACCCTAGAGCCTCGCCAATGGAGTATCGAGTGAACGACTTAATAACCTATTTGAACAACTGGTTTAGTCGCTTGAATTCGTTTGACTGATTTAATAACTCACTTGAATAGACTTAATTAAGTGTGTCGTTTAAACGTGTTACGTCTTTACAGCGAGAAATTAAGTCGTTCGAACGAGTTAATAATTTTTTTGAGCTTTTGCGCAGCCAAATTATCATGTTGTATGTTGATAAGCTCCCTAAAATAACAATAACATAAATAAATGCCTCTCATAAATAACACAAAATATGATACAATAAAAATAATAATGTTTGTCCGTTATATTTGTGTTATAACCAATAACAAAGGAATATTTTTTTTATTTTCTATCCTTGCATTTGGGTGATAATCCACCTAAAAATGATGTAATTTTGCAAATTAGGCAAATTATTTCACTTTGTAGTGAAAAAGGAAAATCTTTTATTTCTCGTTGGCATCAGCCTGACTGTGGTAGATCTGTTTGTAGATCCAATTCTTGTAATGTGACACTCTTGTATAAACACCTGGCTGTAAGGGATGACCACACTCCACATAGGTATTTCCGCCCCAGCTCGTGATACCTGTAAGGACAAGCAGAGTCAATGCAATGTTTATAAAAGTGGAGTAACTCAATTAGATTAGTTGGAATAATACTTGAATTAGTACTTAAAATATTATTTTCAATAATACAAAACTTTATAGTCTCCATTTAAATGTCAATTCAGACGCAAATAAAACATACACTTCCATGGTGTATAGTTCAGTCGTACTTCCGCTCAAAACAGATTCTTAAAACTATTTTAAAAATCATGGTCTTAAGAACATTAATCAGTCGAAAATTGGGGCCCATTCAGTATTTAATTTTTATTGTATTTTACCAACAGGCGCGAAGAAAAGAGGCTCTAAAACCGAACCCTGTAGTATACCTGAAGCGATGGTCGCATGATTAGAAACATATTAAACAATGACAACGCGTTGACGTTAGTTGTAGGAATAACCATTGATTAACAGATATTTAGTTTTTGTGATAGGAAATTGTAAAACGAAAATTGTCTACTAATGTTGTAATATTCCCAACCGAAGATACCGAATAATTGTGTGTACATTTTCCTTTTTTTTTATAAAACCCTGCTGTTGTTTCGACAGTTTTTGGTTTTACAAACTTAAACAATTGAAAAGGAGACCATTTACCTTGAGCAGTACTTCCAGTTGTGACGATTTTCTGTTATTAATGTACTTGAGTGTGCAACCATCCCGGTCTATAGGTATATAGGTCTTATGTTGACTTTAAACATGTTTTATATAAAACCTATATGTGACGATGACTTTATATTGATCATTTTAAATATACGTTTAGGCCTATGTTTATCACAGCATGCCTTTTAAAGGATAAAACAGAAGTGTCATGAAAGTAATCCCATTAAAGTGTGCCAATAAGTGGTCCTTATTGTTTATTCTAAAGCATTTCTGTTGGTTGACATATGTAGTAAATAATTCTCAAAAGGCTCAAATCCGTGCAAAATTAAGTAAATATATATTTTTTTAAATAAAACTTTTAAATTAAACATTGGATAGCCAAAGCCTTAATCTCAACTGTATGTCAAGGTTATTTAGATTATTTAAATATAAGCTGTTTACGTGCACTCATACACGAACATTTGCTTACTATAAAATAACCATTTGACAATTTGTGAAAAAGCTGGAGGGATATTTACGTGTAAATGGGGTATTTATAGTATCGTCAATCGTTTTAGACTTTATAAAATCTTAATGGTAAATAACTCATTGAATCAAAGATTCCCCTCTGTTAGCTATTGAAGCAATTGGTGCAATGGTTAATCAACACGACAAATATGGCTTTAACTGTAATAAAAGATTCATATTATTACAGATATTTATTAAGCAGACCTTAAGGCACATTCTGCATACCACCTTATGCATTTTCACACCGGAGACTTTTCCTTTAGGTTAAAAGAAATGTTCCCTGTTTTGTGCTTATTGTGTCTGGGCTTCATTTTTATCACAGTCACATTTTGCAGAACGTTGTTTCAGTTACAAATGGTGCCTTCTAAAAGTTGCTGTTTTTTTGCTGGATAAGATTCCGATGAATGAAGTGCAGATTAAATATAAATTTCAAATAATTATTTCTAACTCAATTTTGATTAATGTATAGTTCATGTTTTTCCTATCGTTTCACTAAGTGTTTGTTTATTAGTGTATTGTAGTGGCAATGAGAGTGGTTGTAATGACCAGTAATCCGGAGAACAAGTCCATGAATGATTTTTACCTTGCATATACCAAATGTCTCCTTGCTGACACTGCAGTGGACCTCCGCTGTCACCCTACAATACAGACAAATAGAACCTTTGCTTACAGGCTTTTTCTGGACAGTGCTTGGTATTTCATCATTCGTCAGATTCTCAATAGATCCGAAAAAGGTGTCTTACTAAAATAAATGACCATCTTTGATGGGTGTAACTTTACATTCTGGGGAGGCAAGAAGAAATTTGATTTTTTTCATTCAAATTCTGGAATTATCATCTTAATTAATTCTATAGAGCCCTGATTGTGACCATGATGAATCCCTTTGTGATCATGATGAATTTCATTGTGACCATGGTGGATACCATTGTGGCCATGGTGAATTACATTGTGGCCATGATGAATGCCATTGTAACCTGATGAATTCCATTGTGACCATGATGAATTCCATTGTGACCATGATGAATCCCATTGTGACCATGATGAATCCCATTGTGACCATGATGAATTCTATTGTGGCCATGAGTATTTCCATTGTGGCCATGATTTATTGTTACACTTGAATAACACTTGGAATGTGATGACAGGTTAAGAATAGAAATACTTACAGCGCATGCGTCCTGTCCTCCTCGGTACAGCCCAGCACACAACATATTCCTGGTGACTTTTCCGGGGTATAGCTCAATACAGTCAGATTGCTTCATAAGCGGAACTTCCACTTGTTCCATTACTGTCGACAACTGAGTATTGTCTGGAAATATGCGCAAGGGTAAGTGAATGGAAGACTTGGATGCAAATAATTGAGGCACTTAATGATTGAGTCAGAAAATGAATGATTCATTGCATGATCAGGTCACTGAAGGATAACTCACTGGACAATTGAGGCACTTAATGATTGAGACACTTAAGGATGGACAACCCCACCAAGGCTCAATGTTGACCTTTTTAGAACATTTTGTTGTGTGTCTTGCATTTAGTAAGAACATTATATAACAAAATCCAATTAAAAGTCATCTAATTTTAATTTGAAAAAGTTAATTCAGTTCTTCGCAAGCGTACAGTTGGATGGGTTTTACACAATTGGTAACACTTTTATGTTGAACTTTCCAATACCGTTCTATCGTGAACACTTTGAGATACACCCGAGACATTTGGCATGCTTATTATTGACATAATAATGTACTATCTCAATTTGTTTTTAATTCGGCTTTAATACTTTGTTATAATTATAAATATTTTAATGCAGAAAGTTCAATTTTCATAATTTGTTTGGGGAAAAGTGCTATAAAAAGAAGACTGGGGTAAAACAATGTATAATACTCTTTACTGTGTTCAGGTATTCTAGTTCAAATGTACTGAGGCATCTGTCACTTTCACCTATATATTCAGTTGTACAACATAGGCATTTAAACTTGTAAACAACATGGCTCCAATATTAGTGAGGGTAAAATCTTTAGAGCTGGTAAAGAATTAGCATTTTATGACTTTCGATTTATTATTAATTTTACGGGCTTTATCAACATTTAACTTTTCCGACAAGCGGCACCATTTTTGCTAAAAGGTTTATCATCTTTTGGGATTTTTAAAACAAGATTCACATTTAGGAGTGATCATCTTATTCAACAAATTAGCATTGAATCTTGTATAGCCATCCCACAGGATTTATTCTCTCGCTCTGATCAATTCTCTTTGAAATGAATCATTGTTGAACAAATTGGAAAAGCACGAATTATCTGTACCTTAACCCACGCTTCTATTCTATTCTCAGATTCAAAATGTCAAAACGTAATGTTTCAGTGTACTTTTCTCACGAAATATAGTGATGGAATGGAAATGTCAAGAACATATACATTATTACAGTCTACACATTCCACAAGAGTAAATACATTGGATAGAAGGAATGGGTTCACTGTTATATAGACGGTCGAAATCACTTAGTCTAGCCAAAACTAGAGTATCGTACACATATCTGGTTTGAAAAATGTACAGCTCGTAACCATTTAATTTTTGCACATAGCGTTGTTCTAATCCAGGTAAAATGATATTGACTATAACTAAGGTCCCAATGACTATGGACACACCATCTACCTATATGTGCAGTTCGTAGTTTCCAGAAAACGGCGTTTTTCTACAGGTGTCTTTGATTAGTTCCTTAAGCGTGTTTCGTTTCAGTTTTGTTGACAGGACCTTTTGGTATAAATGCAATCTAGACATTACCGTGTACTACCACGCTTTGTCGTTTTTCAAACAGTTGTTATACCTGGTAAAAGGAGAGACAAGGAACCCTAAACGTTGGTGATTCACGGGTCTAAGTGGTGGTATTCTTTCGTGGATTTCGGGTTGACGATGGACACAAGTCGGTATTGCAGCTGCCAGACTCATTGCTTGACATTCTTCCTTGCTTATTTCTCTAGTCTCTACGTTTTAAAAGTGTACACAAATAAGTTTTAAGAGTTTTTATTTCAGTCAGGATGGGATTCTATGGCCGATTCTCTGCACTTGTATAGGTGTCCATGTGTGACAGCACTCGTTCGTTTGGCATCGGGCTGCATGCAACTCATGCTGATGTTATGTCCCAATCGAATGAATCCTGGCTTCAAGATTTTCTGGATGACTGAACTGAGTGAGTCATTGACAGATTGCATCACAAAATTCTCGATGTTTTGTTTGGGTTTAACAACTGGTTAGTCACATGACAGTCACAAGACTCAACACTTACACCACAAACATATCGTGATGGCTGTGGGAGCACCAGGGCAACGGAAAGCTCAAACATCCCACATTCAATAATGGTTGCTCAAGTATTGATCATTAAATGTGATAGTATTTGAATGACCGATTGATTAAATTTACATGCGAAGACAAATTAAACCGTATTGTTTTATGCAGTATTTTATGTGGGAGGACAAGTGTCGAAAAGTTCAATTATAAAGAAAGAAGACATATTACATTACCACGTTCTTACTTTCGTTAGTTTTCCCCCATCCTGTGATGATACACTCTTCGCTGTCTGAGGCTGGTATCCGGGATCCCAAACATATAGGAGAGATAAACTCAGACACCGTCACAGGTCGATCTAACTGAATCAAAGCTACGTCATTGTCAAAGATTACTGGGTTGTATCTCGGATGACCGATCAATTTCTTCACAGTAAATGTTTGTTCTTCCTCTTCTTCCTTAGACAAATCAAATTTCCCCAGCCGAACAGACCAGTGACGTGTATCATTAAATGGGCTGAAAATAAAATTAAATTAAAATTTGGCTTTGATGCACATCATTTTGTAGAAGAACCGACAATATCATGTATTGGATGTCAATACGTTAGGCGGGTCCAGACATATTTCGATTTTAACTTTCATTCATCAATCAGAAGAATTATAAATAACAGTTAACGATCTCAAAACATGATATTGTTACTATATCAGACAGCAAGTAAATGACACTATATTTTAAAACCTTCCATAATAGTCTGTTTTAAGTTTGTATTGATTTAACTGCATTTCAAACATCACAGTCATTGACCGAGACTTTTATTTTTAAACCTGTGGGCTGATTTACGGTCACTTATTTCCTCCGGCAATTCAAACAATATTATGGTTAAAATAATACAATGCGCTTAAAGGGAAAGACAACTGTATTTCGACCTAAAATTATTATTTTTATTGCATATTTTCAAAGACAAACATCAGTAATGCACTCGCATTTGGGTATGCATTTAACAGGCGAGACCGACGTCATTGTTCGAAAACACGGTCGGTCACCAATGGGGAACAGCCACGACTAGATGATATAACTACCGTGGTTTGGATCAATGACGTCAGCTCTGCTCTTTAAATCAACTAATTAACGGCTATGCTAATTCGAATTCAAGTGCAATACAGATGGTTGGTTTTTAAAATATACAATAAAAAAATAAGTTAAGGGCGAAAAACAGTTGACTTTCCCTTTAAAGTTCACTCTTGTGTAACACGTAATGACCTCACAAGTTGTGAGCGCTGGTGTGACGTCCTATTTTCAGTTCTATCACGATTAAACATTAGCAAACGATGCCGATGAGATATACATCATACAGCAATTACGAACTTTAATATGGAATAGTGTTCGATTGATGTGCCCTGATATATCAATGTTTTAATATCTTTATAACTTTGTCCTTACAAATGCTTACAATTAACAAATTAGTAATGGTGTTGATATACTGTGAGATTTGTTCTGGATTAAAACAGAAACTGTTCGTTATTCCTGTATTTTGTTTTTTTATTTTTTTATTTTTGTGTTAATTATCTGAGCAAATGGAATATTTGGATTAAACCAAGTATATTGTGAAATAAAGGTGTTTAGTTGAAAGTTACTGTGTACTCACGGGTCGAAGCAGTGTCTGGCAGTCACCAGCCATTCGTCAGAAATAAGGGTCCCAGCACACCAGTGGTGACCAATCAGATCAAACAATAACGAAGCCTAGAGAAACATAAGAACGTTTACTACTGATAAACAAAAAATATATATGTATTCTTAAACTTAATTCCATATCGCTTTTAATTCAAGATATTATCAAAAAATAATCGCCTTAATATGTGATGTTAGCAAATTGTTTTTGGCAAAACCTGGATTTGTAACTTTTGTCATATACGTTCGTCTCCCTCAATTTTGCTGCGCACTTTCTTTTATTCTAAGGACGAACTATATCGTAGGCTATAGATCGCCAAATTGGGTTTCACCACTTATGTTAGTCATATCTCAATATGGTTAGATAGTAATTCCGATATCCTTTTACGGGATCAGCTCATTAAATCGGTCAATGTAAGATATGAAAAATGGGTCAAACGATGTATCAATCACATATACCAAAGTAACAAGAAGATTAAGTCAAAAATTTAGAATATTCGTTTTATCTTGATTGCGTTATGTCAAATTGAGAAAAATAAGCTGAAAAAAATTACCTACCATCCATGGCCAGCTGCCGGGTATTATGGACCTTCCCCCAATAATCCTAAAATTAGGCCACACTGGGGCTATTATTTGCATTCCACATTGATTCCTTTCCAGGAAGTCATTCAGCCATTTAGTGTATTTCCTCTGTTCTTTAGACTTCTCCCAAAAATTTACCATATGATCGCTCGTCCAATCAAATTTATTTCCAACCCACTTTTGCTCTTGCTTTTCAAGAGATTCAAGATTTTCAAATAGATGTTTTAACTCCTCTTCATCTTTCTTTTCCGCACTATTGGAACTGAACAGGGAATCTCGTTGTAGGCCTAGTTTATGTTCTTTAGATGACGAATCGTCATCACTCGATGCTAGATCATCTTTTCCTTTAAGTAGCAAAGACAATATTGAATCGTTTTATCATATAAAAGTTCATTAGATTCGATATCAATTATTATTATTCAATTTAAATAATGAAGCATTTTTCAAAAAATTACAAGCAAATGCATTGTGACATAAAATAAACGGAGAAATTCCTGATACATGAAAGAATATATGCTTTCCAGAAATTCCGTCGAATGTCACCTTAAACAGGTTTATTTCCTTGATGCCTTATCGACTAACAACTTATACATTCTTATGTTCTGTCAAATCACCTGTATAATATCAGTACTCTCCTAAATTAACTATTCATAATTATAATTATTGTATTCCGTACTCAAATCTGAATAAAGTTCATCAGTGCAGATCTCTACAATGATCTCAATACAAATATAAGATTGATTGATTGATTGATTGATTGATTGATTGATTGATTGATTGATTGAGTGATTGATTGATTGATTGATTGATTG
>JAVFBX010218845.1:12358-36134 GCA_034783855.1 Mopalia kennerleyi | reverse complement strand
TTGTTTTGACGACCGATCTTTCTTAGCCTTTTTTGTATTGCCGTTGGGTGCAGATGTATGACTAGAAGGGACAATTGACGTCTTTTAACTTTCCGCTGATGTTAGAACTAGAAAGAATTAGACTGTGACCTGAAGTGGAGTGAATTATGTGAAATGCCTCAGATCACATGACGCGACTTACATGCGCTATTGGTCTAACCAGTCGACAATAGCGGAGCCAATTGCAACATTCGTCTTTTGACGGTTAGTCATCCTTAAATCTTTGGCATTGTAAAACTGGTTTTATTCCCGCCAAATTGGTAAGTGTACCCGAGGAACCCTTAGCAGGCTGCAATATCCTGGTGGCAAATATTTCTCCATTTTACTTTTTAAACATCAGAAGATGACAGTCTTTATATTAGAATTTCCACTGACAAGCTTAACATAATATAGTAAAGTGACTACTCCAAAGAAGGACGAAAAATTCATATTGACTCAATATTTCGGTTTATTATTACTTTATTCCTGATGATGGTTTGATAATAAACCGAAATATTGAGTCAATATGAATTTTTCGTCCTTCTGTGGAGTAGTCACTTTACTCTATTATGTTAAGCGTATAATGCCATCCAAAATCACCCAATAAATAGTGATCATGTGTCATGACACGTGTATGTTTGTACTGCGCTGCGAGTGTTGGAATATGAAAATCTTATATTTTGTATATTCAAGACATATTTTACTGAAATCAAATATATATGACTGTTTTTTTTAGTAAAATAATGATTCTGTTATTGTTCTTAATAAAATTAAGAAATGTTTCTGTGTTGTCTTTAAAAATACAAAATTTTCACGATCTCTTTAACAAAATGATGGATGTTTTAACTGTGTTTTTACGAAATAAACATATTTTATAGTTAATGGTTTTGCTAAATGTGTTTGTTATAATAGGATATTTTTCGTTTTTGTTTTTCACGCCAGATTTCTTTTTGTCATAAAGCATTCTCTTCTTTTCAAAGAAACAGAGAAAAAGTGCGACCCATGGATTCATCTGTCGGGGAGTATATGTTTTTACGGCAGTTTTCTTTCAAGACAAAAATGAAGGAAATTTGAATAAAGTAAAACAAGCTGTTTCCATGCGGTTAACATGTCTTTTTCGTGTGTGCCACTCGTCGGTTGAGTTCACTCCAGCGATTTCCACACAGGGCACTAATTTTCACGGCGCACTGATCTATACACCCCACCGAGTCACTAATGTACAAAGCTAGTTTTTTGCTGCTCTGAAATTTGTTAAAGCTTAATTGTCTTGGACGTCTCGTTAAGGGACGTAACTGTGGTAAGTGTAGCGTATAATTTAACATCATTGTCTCAGACACTGGTATGTTCATACAATTTCTATTCAGCGAGAGGAAAAAATGCGAGACAGAAATCATATATCAAATTAAGTAAAAGTAACTGGGTGGAATTATGGGAGTAAGTAGTGTGTTCATTATCTAGTTATAAGTCATTAGAGGCTCGCCTGTAGACCGTACAGAGAAAGGGTGCACGGGGCCTCCACCATTAGAATCACAGAGAGCAGATATCATTCGGGAGAGATGATAATATTTACTGACTTAACAAATCTGGTGGCTGTCAGATTTCACTACATCAGCCCACCAGAGGTCGCTGTTTGACACTGTGCCACCATGTCGACAAGCCCCGGTTGATGTTCTCAAGAAATATACACTATTCAAAACGCATTAGAAATAAACGAGGCAGTCCTTATCGCTATAAGTAATGATAGGGATTGGTAACGTGTAGTGCCACGCCCCCTCACTCCCACGGACATCAGGCCATCGACCCGGGCCACATCTCATCCATGTAAACAGGACTAGTGCCTTGTTTCCTCTGATGACATACGGAATAATTTATCCAGATGCAATGTAAAGAGTACTCGATTCTTACTCCCATATGGTTTTAGATAATCAATAGATGTAGAAATACTCGGGATCTTATTATCGAACTAATTTTCGACGTTAAGACATGGCCCCAATATTGGTTAGAAATCGACATTTGTAAACGGCAACAAAGCCCTCAAGTCTGAGAACAAAGAGTCGAGCGAACAATCACCTTTAACAACACTCTAACAAGAGATCGCTAGAGCAATTTACCTATAAATCATACCTGGGTAAGATAGAGTCTCAAGTAAAAGTGTCAACATATGTTTCGTTTCTTTGATAATCCAGTGATATGTAAATTGCTTTTCTTAACGAGTTCGATGAAATCGACGAGAGAGACATTGCTAGGGACAAAAGACTGTGTAAATGGGGTGCTATTAAATTTGGACAGGACGTTTAGCTGTCGCTGGTCGTGTGGGGGATGATTTGCTACATCAATAAATTGCTATCATAGAGATCAAGCCATGGAGCATACTGTTTATATACATCTAGGATCTTCATTATGTTGGCAATACACAGAAGAAAAAAACCCCAAACATAGCATTTCTTGAGTTTCTCAAAATGTATTAAACAAAACCTCTCTGATGATTCAGAAACCATACATTTTCATCATTTAGGTCCGCAATTCCATCTTCTGTTCTCCTAGTTTTAGCTTCTTTCTAATTTAATTTCTTTCCTTTATCTCATCGATTATTTAATCTCAATGTAATTGCAAACTTTTTAACGATTCATATTTTTATTTTCTCTAATATTTGATTTTGTTTGCATAATATAAGGTAGATAATTGTATTTGTTTAATCTTCCCTCTCTGTTTCCCCAAACACTCTCTCTCGTTCTCTCTCCCCGTCTCTCAAATAAATTGTAGGTTTTATGTCAGGTTGATAAGAACTGAGTGTGTGTGAAATAAACGATAGCAATCACACACATGTGTGGACAAACTTAACAGAATGGCTACTGACTAAAAATTAACATTAATTTTGTAGATTTCAACAGCTGCAAAAGCCGCGTGCACTTAACACCGCCGCTTATTTTATTGTGTTTCTTACCACTCTCGTATAAATCCATATCGTATAAAAATGCCTTATATAAATCAACTGAAATTAGTGTTGACTCCGGGATGGTTATAAAACTGGAAGTAACTAATTCAATCCATTTTGATAACAGGGGAAATGTCGCCAAAAGTTTATCAATAAGATAATATGTATGCGCCTAAAAACACATAAACGTTAACTTAGAGATTTAAACGTGTGTTATCTTGAACATCGAATTTGCAAAGCGCCAAGAAGTTTAACCGCTATGGTTTTATCTCTGTAGGGCTAGTCATATTGAGATATTTTGAAAACATTCCGAGCAATCCGGTGTGAACATTTGTCAATTTGATAGCAGAAAGTTGGTAAGTCAGCTGTTGTGAACGAAGACTCGGGGCAGAGACGTCCACCTCACGCTCGTCTTGAAGACAGAGGAGAAGGGGGGAAATCTCTACCATCACTCGGGGAGAGCCGTCTCGATGAGACCGGAGTGGAACAGTCGACAATCCCCGATACACCGTCTAGCTGTTATCGAAATATTTCATCTCAGACAAGTGACAAGAAAAGCAGACCCCTCCCAGCATGGAAAGATACACCGAATTGTGGATTTCACATTATTTCGACCTGTCAATTGCATGCTGTAGGAAAGAAGTTGGTATTAACGATAGGTTTTTACTATGTTACCAACACGTCTGGGGTACTCAAGCTCTCTTGCCGACTGTTCGCACATTGTAACGCCCTTGTCAGAATTCCGATGGCCTTGTCTGATAAAACAGCTTGTTCAGATAAGGAATATACCTTAGAAGCATACTAAGAGTCAAATGGTGATACCAGCTCTCTTAAATTACAACTACTAACTACTCAAATAAAAATGATATATTTTCTGACTCAACAATTTGTTCTTATATATCAAAATAAACATCACCAGTTTAACGAGTAAAGGAACTGTATAAAATAGTCCATATCGGTGAGGGTTTTTAAACAAAAAACAAATATTGAATTTTGTTGACAGCTGACATGGAAAAAATTCTTACATAAATGTAACATACGGTGTAGACAATAAGGGAGTCGATTAATGATAAATACCGTACATGTGTGTAAACGGAAAGGTAACAATGCTAGACCAGATACCATATTTACACCAATTTGTTTATTAGTTTTCTTTACCAAAACACAGGCGATGGATCGCTAAACCCTACATAAACGGAAGAAGACCAAGGCTACGTACTTAATTTTCTCATTATTTGACCATTGGTATAGAATCAGACGAGGGTTTATTTGCAGGGACAATAGTCTGATTTAAAGCCATTCCGATGAACTATACAATAACTTCATCCTCATTACATAAGCCGAATGGAATATTTATACAATAAGAAAATTAAACTCATTCACATTAAAATTTAATTTTAAGAAGTAAATAATGAATTCAATGTGTTTTTTATAATTTGCTTAATACATAAATATTTAACTATTAAGAAAATTAATTATTTAAAATATGCGTTTGTTTGGGATTTCAGTTATATGAAAATGTTGTTTTTTTGCCCGTTAACTATGATAGCTTATCCAAGATTTTAAGATGTGTATTGTGTCACAATTTATATATTAGTTTCATATATTATTATTCACAATTTTATAAAAGGACAGGTAAAGTCCAGCCTTATTGTCGTTTGATATAATATTGGTCGATAAGCGAACACAAGGTATTTGAGATAATCAAGAACTGTTTGTTATATTGACTGGTTAAGTCAACTTGTTTCAACAAATTCAGGCTTCTTCGTTTCAACATTATGTGCAGTAACGAAATGTTATAAGTTGATAAAAACATTAGCAGTTACCCATGCAAAGTAAGTTGATCTGAATTTATCACACAACATTCCCGGCATGTCTCTAAAAGAAGTTATTACAACATTGATTTATGATTATTGTGGTAGTAATTGATAAGGTATCAAGGCCCCACTTATCCTCTGCCCCCCATTTAACGTCCCCGTGCCCTTGTTAAATCTGACTGTTCATCAATCAGGCGAGGTCAGGAGTTATCTTCCGCTTCTCAAAACACCCAGCCAGGCTCTCCGTAGACTCGGCACGCAAAGCATCCATGTATTATTAAACATTCAAAATAACCCTAATTTGACGTTAAAATACATCACGCTAGTTCACTTTTTTCAGTAATAAAGTTTATTTTTTATGAGAATTTTTTGTCTTACTCCTTCATAAAATAAAACCTTTTATTATGGAGTATTTCTTGTAACTGCCGTAGGCCCTCTTGATATCTTAAATGTTCTCGCTTTATTTTCAACTTTTAGACTAAGAGACTAACGATTGCCAATCGTCGGTTTGCTAACGACTGTTTAAATGGCTACAGGTTTGTTAGTCGACGATGTGAAATTATCCGTAACCTACCCAGGGTAATGAGTGGACCGAATTAGCGACTACTATAAGCCCGTTATCTAGTGGTAGTTTTCGTTGATGGTAATCGGTCAGATACCCGTCCTCTACCAGAGACAAGATGTCTTGTAGAACGGAACAAGATGTTATCCATGGCGCGTCAAATTGTCTCCAGTATGAGTTAGAGGGAGCTTAGAATGTACTGTTCTGTTTCCATTAATTATTGTCTGCCGTGTCCTGCTTATTGGGCACGCACTCTCCTACTAATCGCCGATGACGCAACAGCCAGTCATTAGAAACTAAGAATCGGAGGTTCGAGAGCTGCAAGTGTACAACATAAACCAGAGCAAGATTCTGTCTAATTACTCATCCCTCGTGCACATTATTTTACGAGCTGAAATGCACCATTACTCCGCCTCTGTAATTAACATGAACACTTACACTCCAGTTTGTCAGGTGTCAGCTGACACTACTAGTTTTACCTCCACCGCACAGAAGATTTCCAGAGTCTTAGTTAATGTCTATAATAAAACTTGACTTGTGACCGATTAGCTTGGTGCAACTGTGGAAAATAATTGCATGTATCTACTAGCATTCGTTACACGGCTACAGAATATGCACACACCAACAAATGTGACATGCTTTTCAACGCTCAAGTTTAACAATTATCCAATTAAGTCTTCTAATAACTTTCCGACTCCTACACTCAAATATAAGCTTGCAGCCTTGTATCTAGGATAACGTCGTCTTACAGATTTGATTTTTTAGTTTCCTGAGAAGAAATTGGTTGAATTGCTCTGATTGACAGCCTTCCAAATAGCAGGTGTAACTAATTATATGCGTCAGAATCGATTCATAATCATTCTATGACAAATATACACCAATTGGTATATGCAACTTATTAATGTTATGTGCGATTTTTTTATAATTTCTTATTTGGTCGTACGGACACTCTATGGGCTATACACAAATAAAAGGTTGTGGCTTGCATTGGTTTCGAGCCAGTCTTTCTCTACACAGTAACGTCCCTTTGCTTGTTCAGAAGAGATTTTAACGACGTCTGTACTATTGCATTATTCGCTGAATCCGCAGTTTGTCGGACTCTCTGTAGAATAAACATAGATATTTGGTTAAGCCATTTTTTTTGTTGATCAAATATTTCATTGGTTTTATTTGCAAAATCTCCTAATCCGATGCCCATTGTATGGTTAATTAAATCGTCTGCTTGTTTAGTTTTAATAACTTGTTTACAATGAAATTATTAAGTGGATACTAACAGTATTTTAGTTACTGTTGGATAGCACCATCTTACATTGAGCAGATGATAGCCCGGGAGAATTTGAAGGTGGTGACCCGTCCCGGAACAGAACCCACGCCCTTCAGATTCACCAGTGGCATCTGATACACTGAGGGTGGGTTCGATCCCCTGACAGTCGGGGCTAGAACATGTTCAAGACGAGAAAGTGTAATTTCAAAATAAGGAAAGAGTTTGTTTACAGTTCAGTTTTCGTAATACGGAAGAATACATACTACTCCATTTACAAAGCAAGATAGGAACAGAGATATATAACACCCCAGCCAATACAACAATAGTATTATTTCAGTTTTAGGAGCATATATTAAGTAAAATATATTGCAGAACAATTTTTAGAGTTATTTAGTTTTTATTTATTTATTTTTCTTACTGTTCATATTTGCCCTCTCCCTGCAATATTTGTTTTAAGATATGGTTTCTTGGAATTTAGCATTTGTAACATATGTTCCAATAAAGATATAACCGGTTTGAATATGCAACTTACAGTAGCTCTACGAATACTTAAGTGATGTAAATATTTAAGAAACAGAAGTCATACAATCTACAAGTGGTAATAATACACAAGTCATATTATAACAGACCTTATACAATTATGTAAAATGTGACGCAGAGTATATAAAATATTCAAATTATACAAATATACAAGTATACGACTGCTCAAGATATGCAATACATCATATACAAGGTTAACAGTTGAACCAGCTGTTCAATTATACAGATATCCAAAGAAAGCTAATATATATACAAGACATAACCCAAGCTCAAAGATATACATATAAGTAATTTTACAAATATAATAGAAGTAGAAATAATACAGAGTTACAGTTATGAAATGATACAGACATACAAAATAAATCAAATATATATATAAATAAATAAATATCCAGACACAGATTTGTACAAATATAGTTTTACTGATATAAAAGTCGTAATAATATAAACGTTAAACCAGTGAGCAATGGTATGTATTTATTTACCAGACAGGTTTCTGGTACGAGCGATCATCTGGCTTTAATGATGACCACAAGACAGCCCAGTGATGTCTTATTGCCAACCAATCAGAGGTCAGAGTCAAGTTATGAGACCAGGCGGCGGCTATCATCGGTCAATTATATACATTCGATTACATAATATAGCGGAGCTTGGTTGTGGCCAGTTGTGCTGCCCTGATGTATTAAGCACCAGTCAGTATAAACTGATACCATTCCTTCCAATCTTCACATCTACCTGCTAGGCTTTGCTGTGATGAGGTAGTTCGCCATTACAATATCACAAAAATTACCAGTTAACTCTCATATCGTATAGTATGTATGGTAAAATATCCACAATGATATTCAATTTAGTTATTTAAAACATATTTTACTTTAAATCAATTTTGACGGATTAGATAAAGCGTTTAAACAACCATGAAAAAAGGTCTAATCGATCGCTCAAAACTTCAATTTAGGAGACTTATCAGCTTAAGACAGGTAAAGAGCCCCATCGGATTAAGTATATCAGTTTAAGACGAAAACACTCCTTTTGTGTAAGAAAGCTTTGAAGTTTTTGGTTCTCAGTTAGTTTTATTTTAGTTTTAAAAGGAATAAACATGATACGATTGTCCCAAGAAATATAAATAATTTTGCTAATACGCCAGTTCTGGTTGGTGGCTCAGTGAAAGTGACAATCATCAGTCACTTCAGCTGCATGTCAACACCAAAATGAAGTTTACCCATACTAGATTGTACGCTTCAAACTATTTATGTGAGCTTTTAAAGGTGACACAGTAGTCCTTCAAGGTCCTTCAAGGTTAAACATCAAACCAGCTTTATTTACACTTCCAGGAAGGCGGGTATTGTCTTCGTCGTATGCGTCAAAAGTTGTTTCCCTTTGTAATCTCTAAACAAAACCTTCACTGATAAGCCTTTCTGTTCGTTAACAATTCTCACTGTAAAATAGGTCACCATATCTACGTGACCATTAAGTCAAAAGTGGTTAGCGTTTAATCCCAATCACATGCGACATATAAAATATAGGTCATATCATGACCCAGATGACGCCATCAATGACGTCGCTATAAGCAGGTACTTTGTGGTTAAATGATGTTGTGCTTAGCTGAAGCTACTGACGATTTTAAATCACCTAGCTTTAAGATTTTAACAATTAGGAACAACCAGCTATAGATTTAAATGTTTTCATTAAAACGAGTAAGAAAGTGAGTGCCATAGATTCCTATTCAGTGTTTGTACCAACTCCCGAGTCATATCTTTATACTGTAGATATTAGTTGACTGGCGTTTAACGCCGTGCCCAGGAGTATTCCATGGTTCTGCAAACCCTGAATGAAGGCAGTCGGAAAACACTGAGTTTTATAATCAATCATGCAACAGAGAGGAAACACTGAGTTTTATAATCAATCAACAGAGAGGATCAAATACTTCTTAGAACCGATCATTCATACATTAAAACTTGATACAGTATTGTTTTACGACAAAACACTGACTCGAGCTAGCTGTACAATTTTGGTCTGATAGCGAAAACTACATTAATTGTGGGTCCAAAAACCTTTCATTTATTAGCCATTGTATGTCAGTCAAATGATTGGTCTTTGAAAGGATCAAGAGCTATTGATTCAATAGGAACCAGTAGTTAGCATGTAATGATTTTAAAAAACATACAGCACAAATATCCATTCCATTATTTTCTTTACTTCGCGCAATCAGGTATTTCTATCGTCTTATGTGTCTTACACGATATTGTGTATGTATTAGGCCTAAGACCAGTTGTTGACAAATGTACTCCGCTAGATGAACGGGTCTCCGCTAATTGCCTGACTCTACATGGGAACCTCTTATATAGGCGTCATTGGTTAAGATTACTGGCTTCAAGTATCCTTTATCTTTTATTCGCCGCGAACGAACCCCTGTCTACCCCATTACACAACCGTACAAATACACCCTCTGAACAGCCTGGCGTCCGACGAAGAAGGTGTGGCGGGAAATTTCACGATTTATCCCTCTCATAAAAATATAAAAGTGAAAATTCCCTTGCTTGTGGTTATCGAGGGTGAGTGACCCGCGCGTGAATGTCAAGCTGAAAACGACAGACACTACATAAACTGGACATAAAACAGTCCGCGTGATTCTCTTTAGCGGCGTCTATTAAGATTATCCTATCAGGGTGTACGCTAGTCTAGCCAGCGACACATTAACATTTACTGACACGTGTTATTCTAACATCAACTCTCTCATATAGAACAATATATTGATATTTCTTCGAGTCAAAAAGTTCAGCCATGTAAAAGTAGTTGGTGTACGGAGTATGCAAAAAATACATTATCATAGGTTAGCTATACACAATATGTACAGAAAGTTTGAAAGAGAGTCGATTGTGAACGCCTTTAAACTTAAATAAACCTCATCCCAGTGCCTTGTTAACGAATGAAATAGTGTTTTGATGGGGTTTTTTTTTTCAAATATATTATTATGTTTTCGACATCTGTGTCGCTACTCAGTCGGGTCTCTATTGGACTGCTGGCCATCCATACAATGTACCGTGGAAGCAACTCGTTTTTGTGGCATTCAGAAGCTACATGTATAGCAGTAACATAACACATTTCGACGGATTTCAAATTCTATATTTAGTATGGAGCAACGTTTCGGTGCAGATACTATTGCACTTTTCTCTAGGCTTTGGCTAATCCATTCCAAAACTTGTTTATCCAAATCTAATATTTATGCATATATACCGTCATTTTTCTCCGTCCTGTCAATAAGCTTGAGGGAGGTGCTTTAGTATCTGCACTAAAACGTTGCTTGTTAATAAATATAGAATTTGAAATCCATAGAATTGTGTTATGCTGCCGTGGATAAACACAACTTTGAGTCCGTTTAAGGCCCTGTTAATATAAAGGATAAATATTCCCGTGAAAACTAGGTTCCTGTCTGGTGTTACACACTATACAACCAGTACGACCTCCTGATGAGAAGTAACATACCATCGACTATGGCGTTAAAAACCAACCTAACAAGCTTCAAATGATAGGCCTCCTCATTGATTTTCGCTGGTGTAGACCAGATTATATGACACAGTCGTGACCAAACGTAATGCAAGGTATTCGTCTTCAATGTGTCACTCACTCTGTTAGAAAATATGACGAGTGAAATGACAGAGATTAATTCCCACCTCATGTCAATTTCGTGGACGGTGTGCAGACATATGACATGAGCATCCATGGCCAATGTCACTTTCTTACCGATAACTGACAGCGTCTGTGGTAAGTATCCAAGACAACCAAAACCACGTGCCAACTAGACCAGACACCAGGCGGCGCCTCTGTCTTCAAAACATGTGTCATTTAACGAACTCATCATTTGTCTATATATTGTGATTTTTAGCTTTTGAACAGAGAGGCCTCGTTGTCTAGAGACCACTTCCAGGCTAGGATTAAACTATTTAATGCGAGTTCCTTAATGGAATCAATTCGAATATTTCGCGAAACTTATACCGTTTCAAATGAGATTAGCCAGAGACTTGACTAATGATCGTCCGCAATTCAGGTTACTGACATTCTCAAAGAACTCATTAATAATAAAAACTGTGTCGATACGGCTTTTAGAAAATAAAACACAGAGCCTGTTATTCCGTGGAATTAATAGTCCTTGATCCTTATCCCTAATCTGAAATCTGGTGTAAATCCCTCCACGCTGTATAACATTTTACACATTTTATATATTGTCTTCCGTGTTCATGACACTGACGTGTAGAGCATCATTGCTAATCTACACTTCACGATTATCAGCTGCTCATCTCTGTTCATATTCCTCTATTCGTTGTGACTATACTATTTGATGTTTCGATTAGTATCTATTTTTTTAGTACAATTACAAGTTGACATGTTTTGCAGATATATGCCATCTTGGAAAACAAATTACAAAAGCGTATTTTATTAATTATTTTATTTATGTCATTTACAAAATTATTATACTTATATAGACACTAAAATATTTACTTATTTTCAGAATGCTATTGTCTGATTTGACAACAATTGTTCTCGTCGATCTGTACATAAACTGTCTCTCCTACACTGGTGTGAACTGACACAACCACTATGTGTGAGGAGACTGATCACTGTATTAACTTAAACAAAAGCTATTATGACAAACTATTGCTGGACTTGTTTAATATGAATCCAGAGAAAGTCATGTAGTAGGTCCCCATTAGGCCCATAGAAAACATGAATGTTACACTTACAATAGTTGAATATAACACATCTACAATACTCTCCATGACGACGTCATTCTTCTTCCAGTAATAACTTTAAAAATACTTATTTATACATATTTCTCAGTAATTTGTAATTAACATGTGTTACTTCTTATGTGATATGTTTCAAACTTTACTTCCCTCCCTCTCTCCCTCCCCCGGTATATTGGCAACACTGAACAATTACATAGAACAAGGAAAATAAGAAAAGATTCTAATGTTATGTCAGACAGTATCGTTTTTCAAGTGGCAACTTTTATTCAGACTCGAGCAGCAATAGCTGGCTGACATGTTTTCGTTTTCTTTTTTGCTTCTCTGGAAACTGCTTGTTTTGTCCCGATTTCCCCCACATTATATTTGTACAACAATCATGCAGTCATGTAGATTTCAAGGATTAGTGGGCGTGGTCTTGATTTGTTTCATGAATGAAGTGTGGAGCAATCGATTTCCTAACGTCAGTTATACGTCACTTACCAGCTGGCTGTCTGTCAAACTGAGACGTCTCAACCAATCAGCGCCTCCCTTCCAGCCTAGCATCAAACTGGCGGGGCAGGTCAATTGCAGAATGCATTATGCTTATTAGGTCACGTTTAATACCTTTTATAGTAGTTTATGAGGATAATACTAGACCATGTTAATTTGTTGGGATTGCAAGCTGTAGACAAGACGTCTGTACGTGACATGCTGTATATGCAGTGAATAGTGTGACGAATACGATGAGCCTTATCGTGACGGACTCCTGTGACAATATAGGATTCTGCAGGCCATAGATGCAGACTTATCGTCACTCGTCATTCTCTAGAAACTCATGTTTATTTTAACTCAGATACTACTTCATGTGTTATAGCATCCAGTTAAGGCCTCTCTCGTCTTTTCTCCCATCATAAAGCTTATTAAAGAGTCACAGCTGAGTGTCTGAGAAGCCTCGCCGAAAACTTACCGGCTTCGCGAGGGGAGAAAGCATACTGAGCCGTGGATTCGCCTCATCTGCTCCAGCGAACCGGGCAGATCTGACAGTGCATCACTGGGCCCGACCAGCTGGGAACAAGGGAGACTATAAGGTGGGTACAGTTCCTTTTTATGCATCACGCACCCTCAATTCAGTGGTCCCAAAGGGCAGCATACAGAATCTCGGGCAAACACATCCTTAATTCTTTAGGCTCGCTAAGTGTGTTTATTTAGTAATTTGGCCGTGACACCTGTCCCGAGACCCGCCTGCCAGGTAGGCACATATATCTTACAATACTAATCCTACAAATATTATTGCCACAAATTAATAGAGCCAATATATCTGTCAATATAGTACATCAACGCAGTATTTTATTCTGTTCGAATCGCTGATGATAAATTTTTCCTAAACACTATACAAGCTTAGAATACCGGAATAAATGTGACAGTATAATCAGTAGTTATTTATAAGCATATGTTTTGTAATAATTGCGTTTACTGACTGCCGTTAACATATTAATCATGCCTTCATGGTAGTTATTTGTCCTGGGTAAACTCTACCGGACAAACAATAACAAGAAAGCGAGTCGAAAAAAACCTTGTGTATTGAGAATAGAGCATCTGTCATCCATCATCGCTCTCTGACATTGATTCATTGTTAACATGAAGGGTTTTTGACTCGCCGCAATTTTATCTTACAGCTTTTTCTCCGGTTTGTTGTATTTGGGATTGGTGTATTTCTATAGAGTTACAACTCACATAATGACAGCTAGATTGTATTTTTATTTTGGCCTTTAAACAATTAGTGCTTTGTACCTGGCGTGTCAATGAGCAAAATAGAAACAAGAAAAAAACTAAACGGTTCAAATGTTAGGAGTTTGGCTAAAGGTGTCCGTACTGCTTGAACAGCTGTTTGTTTTACAGCAACACAGACCGAGTCATTTGATGATAACACAGCACAATAGACGTTTCGTGGATTCTTCTTACCACAATCATTTGTTTCATTCTCAGATAAAATTGCCCAGCCAATCAAATGTACATCGACTTCGCCACATCGTGCAGACCGGCTAGTAATTCTGTTGAGGCGAGTGACAGCGTGCAGGCAGATATCGAGCAGTCACTAGTCCCGCCTCTAGGGGGAGTTGAAGAGAGGGATACGCCACGCAGCCCAAACCATACCTGTCAACTGACGCACCAATTAGTCTTTGAAAGCAACCATCTAAACATATTCGGTGTAGAAACAGTATCTTTTCTGGGGAAACACTGTATGTGACAGCTGGCTAAGGGACTAGAACACGGAACTACGTCTGTTGCACCGCTTCAATTTACATCTTAGACAATAAGTAGCTGATGTGAGTACGTCAAGGTGAGGCAGGGTATGAGCTCACAGGACTGGCGGCTTCTTAAACGTTTGAGTACTCCATCTCAAGGCGCTGACATTTTATATTATTACCTCGATACAATTAGAGTTGAGGAGAAGGAATCGTTTTGTATGTAATCAGTAGGGTGTGGGTATTGTTAAGAGATCAGGGCCGGTAACCTGATAAACCTAGCACACACACGGCCAATCTGAAATAGTATATAGACATTTACAACAAGATAATAGCACGTGCTTGGTTGCATAGGTTTGAACCCCGACCCCGGCAGAGCGACCCCTACCCCGTCACGCGGGGCCCACCCACTATGTCAGAACATTGTATGGGAGAGACTGGCTGCTCGTGTCATCCCCCTGCCCCCTCTTCAGGACTCTATACCTACAGTTACCCCCTAATGGCCAGTCAAGCACACGGCTTATATACAGCATCAGCCTACGCAGGACAAGGGGTGCTGGGGACGAATGCTTCATCACTCTACAACCCAACAGTAAGTAGGAAGTTTTATTGCATGCCTTCTCTATAATTAAATTCAATTTCTTGCATGTCGCATTATATTTAATACTCAGATATATTCTAGTTTACTGGTTCACAAAGAAACAAATTGTTAACGTTAATTAAATTATTCAGTAGTTTATGCCACCCGGGTTTATCCAGTACATTACATAGTTACAGAAGATAAATGCTATAGCATAATTACATAATCCAGTGAACTTAATGAAATTCAATAGTTCAGCGTGCTGTTTTCTTGGTATCCTTAACTATTATGGGATATAACTGGTATTTTGATTTTCGACTAACTATATAAATGATCGTGAAGATTTCCATGCGGTATTAATTGCTTGCCACTATAATTGGCAGTTCGGTGTTTGCTTGGAACAATTAATACGATAAATAAGAAAATATATGCCAATATACATAAACGACAACTGAACGTATCATCAAAAAATATCATTGAAGACGATGCTGTATAACACTGTACTTAGAGTGTGCTGTTGTCCGAAACAAGTTAGGGAACTGTGTTAGCAAAACAACTTAAAATGTCAAAAGGTACCTTGATTAAAATTATGATTTGGTGAATTGAAGCATGTTTTGTTAGTATCTTATTTTGTCACTTGGTGTTTTTAAAAATTGAATACATTTAATTAAATTGATTATAACCTGACATCTTGGAATAACTTTTAGAGATATTTAATTTGTGTAATTGGTGATATACATTTACTTATGTGTATCAAAATTGCTGAATGATATACATGTTAAATTTAACTATTGATAAATCCAAATATGACCTGGAATTCTGTCTTGTTCTAAACAATAAGGGCTGTCAAGAAGAAATTTAAAATAAAAATACCGACACCGAAAATCTGCAATTAGAGTTAAATATTTTTCTGTAAAATGATTATAGTTTCGTAATAATTGAAGGCCATGCACCGGTCGGCTGTGAGCAAGTGGAGTGATTGAGTAGGAAAAGTATCAAGATAAAACAGTGGTAATGAATATCCGGAGGGGACCAACACCTCCAACTTAAGATCTCAAACTTTACAGTCATTAAAACCCCTAATCCATTAAAACTTTTAATCTCAATGCCTCGTTTAATTCACCAACATAATACACGAAGCATGCCGAGTTTCCCCCAAGTTTCTTTCATCGTACCGACTGTTTAACATTCCACAGAGATTAAATAAATGACTATGTTCTTCACACGAAGCACAATATAAAAACTTTCTGACTGGCCCCCTCCTCGGGATCCTCATTTTAAAGGCTATAAATCAAAAAAGTCGTCCAGCATCCTACAAGAATAAAGTCAACTGTGTAATTACTCGACAGAAATTTGCCACAGAGCAGAATACATATTATACGATCTTAGCTGAGACAGATTACTAAGATATCTTCTTACAATAATTATCACATACACAGTAAACACACGCACAATTAAATTATTGGGATATTGTTAATATTGAAAACGAAAGTGCTAAATTTTACGCATGTTTAAGTGCTGTAGTTTGTTTGTTGTTATTTTTTGTCTTGTGACAAGTACTGTAGTGAAACCATTTTTTTATGAACGTAATCACTGTCTTACACAGGGAAATAATGTTGCATATGTTTAAAGCTAAGCTAAGCCGACCTAATCGCACATTATTACCAATTATTACTACATGTTAGCCGGAGCATAATGAAAGTGTATTGTTGATCTTTGTTGAAAAGTCAAATAAATATGTTATCGTTTAAACGGTACTGAAATACTATATAGAGATGAACCTATATATTGATCATATGCGATGTGATTTAACTAGTTTTTGTAATAGAATTATTACATGAAATTCGTTATGCTTGAAACCCTTTCATTTATATGGCGATAAAGATAAGTCGTATTGCCCAGGAAGTTGCGCATAACATATGCTCGATGCATAACATATGGCCAATATATATATCTGGACCTTCATACACTGGTTCAAATTGTATCGTTAGACATTCACACACACACTTATTGTCTAGAGGGAGCTTTTGAGATAAGATACGTTTCCACATTACATACACGATAACCCTTTTTTTCGTTGATTTGATTTTTCGGTTAATAATATTGTTGTTATTATTATTACTTTAATTACGGGATTCGCATATCGATTTGAAAGTTTATATTTATTAATGCAAAAGAAATCTTTCGAAATATAACCTTTCTGAAATTGGACTACCAAACAAAGATTTCTATAGATTTAAAGTTCTTCATTTTAAGTACAGTGTTTTAGAGCCTTTATCTGCCGGTTTTTGTTGTTGTTGGTATAAATTCCTCTGAAACAAGTGAAATAGGACTGTTTAAAATGCAGTAACAATATTCATACGGGAAAGGGTTTGTTAATTAGAGCATCAGTTATTTCATGTACATGATTATATGTAGAACGAGTTTATCTATGTCTTATTCAACCGTCTATTCAACCTGAACGACTACTAACGATTCTGTCCAGCAAAATTCAATACTTATTTTTATAACTACAAAAAAAAAACATATTCAAACGTTAAAACAATTTTACAGTTCTGACTCGATTACTCAATGTTTGTTTTTTTTTAGCTTACACAACACGAATCACCTTTGTCATGTGTTTTACAGGTGATTTGGTGTAGAAATGCTCTATCTGTTTTGAGTTTGTTTGTTCTTTCTTTTTAAAAGCGTTGAAAATATTTTATATAAATGTATCTCATTAGCAAAGTCTGGGGAAAAGATACATTTCGTTTTGTAAATCAATCGTTTGGTCTACTTAATGAATAACCAGGTACACACTGCTTCTATTATTATTTGAAATCAATTAGCATATATTAATTAAAACAAACATAGAGTTAATGGGAAGGAATTTGATTCCTTAACATTTCACTAATAGGTATAATTTAGGCCAAAGTGATAATTGTCCGCATCTGAATTTTTCATGTAACCTATGTTTGTGCACTGAATGTCGTGACGAGCAGCGTCTGGGAAATGCAATTGGATAACAATACCTATATTTATATCATTGATGACGTTTATGTAAATGCTTGATTATCTGAGAAGAAATAAACTTTGCTATGCACTACATAATCGTTATGATATATTTAAATAATTAACATTCTCAGATGTCGTAAAATGTTTTAATAGAGGGTTTCTTTTTCCTGGTGTAATTATGGTATGGATGTTAAGATGCCGATTATTGTGTTCAAGGGTATACAAATGATTAAATACACCACGGACGGACGATTATACTCATTTGTATGGGTTTGTTTATTGTCCATTAAACAAGACTCCATTAATCCAACACCAGTTAACGACGATGCATATATAATTAGAAATAACGTTATTGAGCTGCATTCTATAACGAAATGGTTTTTGGGTTCTTAGATGTACTTTATACGTTGCACGATATACTTCTGTATGATCACATAAAGCAGTTGATGCACCAAGTATAAGCTTATAATAAACGTTCTCGGTGCTAATCCGAAAAAAGCATATATAGAGTTTCAATAAAAATGCACTATATAAAAATATTCATTATATTTTTAGAACACAACCTCAACTGAATAGAGTACAACTTTCTAGATTTAAAATATAAAATTTAATAGAAATACACTTTGATTGAAACTATATAGGCTAAAAATCATTATTATTATTTTTTTTTTAAAATAAAACAATTTCCTAACCCTTCTTAAAATTATTATTGTCTTTATTTATCGATTGTTGAATATCGAAACTGAAGGAATGTATAATGCCCCACAGTTGAATTGACTATTTACCCATATCATTTTGAGAATTTCGCGTGTTGTACTTCTACTGTCATGATACATAGTTATATCTGAAATATGATTGGGGAATAAGGTGTTTGGGAAAATGATAATTATTAACGGTATTGAACAGCCATATTTTATTCCCTGCTGTCTATTATCTATTTGAACCCCTGTTAAGCCACCAGTAAAACAGCCCTGATTTGAGTAATTGGGACGATAAGCACTTAGACCTGATGATGCATAAGAACAACCAGTTATTGTATACTGAAATAAATCGTATCCATCAACAATTTATTTCTACAGATGGTATTTGCAAGTATGCGTAATATATATTTCATTATCATTGATTAATGTTTTCGGCTAAAATATATTTACAATTTAAAATAAATAAAATAATTTGACTTCGTTTCAGCGTTCTTTTTTAATTTAATGCGTGACTGTTTCATTTATTTATTTCATCAATAACCAATGGGTTAAAACCCAATTACATACTAGTAAAACAGTATTTACAGACTAGTAACAGACTAGTAAAACAGTATTTACAGACTAGTAACAGACTAGTAAAACAGAATTTACAGTTACTCCAACCCTTTAATATTGGGTGTGAATGACAGCATTGGTATAATTTGTTAAAATCATTCCATATCTAGATATTAGAATACCCGACCATTTCCAGACACATATTATATGTAATTACTCGACTAAGCTATTTTAAATGACTTTTTATCTTCACAAATATGAAGAATAAATTATATGCGTAAATAGAAATTTAAGAGCTGTAGGCCTATATGACGTGTGTCTTAAAATTTGAAAAAGAAAAAGTTAAACACGTAACTATGAACAAGTTATTAAATTGTTAAAAGTGAGAAGAAAAAAAGCGCGAGAAGAGATTGGGCCGAGTAGAGTAATTGGTTATGTTAAAAGTCAGGTTAACATTTGAGATATCATGTTGTGGACATGCTCAGACCATGTCGCTGCTGACCGAACAAGAAGCTATGGGACTCTCAACAACACTCCCCGCAGCAGGGGTGTTATAGGAGATCTGCTGAAGCACGTACCTCTGCCTCGAGAACAGATGATAGCCAGTATTTAGGACACGCTCTATGTATATGTAGTACACGCTTAATGTAGCAGGCTCAATTCACCTGGATGTTTTTCTCTTTTTTTACTCTCCCCCTCAACTTCTTGTTTTATTTTTTTATTTTTTTATTTTTTTTTTGCGAAGGAATGGCTTGATAAGTTTCCAGTTTGCCACCGCCTACGTATAGCACTGTACATGATTTTGCAAGTAAATGGTAGTGTCTTTCGTTATAACGGGTGTTTTTTTAGATCTGAGAAACCCGGAAATTCATGGCCAGCTGGATGTGTTAAAAAATAAAGTTTAAAGTTCTGTGGTCTAACAACTCTACCATCTTCTGGGGGTTATACAATTCTTATAACTGACCTCACGCGCTTGATGACGTATGGCCACCGCCAGGGGGCTCTGAGGTGGCGATATATGGACATGTCAGTTTAGCTACTGCCTGGAAGAAAAAACTTGTCACAAATTGCTTTTTTTTTTAAATAAATGCAGTCCTACACACTTTTAAATTTATATACTATTAATGTAAACACAAATACTATAACAGTTCCATGAGTTTGAGTTTTACGAAATCACTTTATTCAAATCATGACTTTATGATTAATATTGCATTAATAAAATCATGATTACAATCACAACCAACAAACCAACCACTGAAAACAAGCAAACTAATCAACCAAACAACCAGTCAGTCACTCAATCGGTGGTTTCTTCAACTGAATGAGCTGGTACTCCGTCTTGGTCGTTTGACTCGATATAAAATCGCATTAAGTACGCGTAAAATCACTTAATCAAACAAACTTTACAGTCTTTACAAAATCTCATACGATATTTTTCGCCAAGAGTTAAACATGGAAGAAATTTTATCGGACGATCGTTTTTTACCTACGACGTTTAATAAAAGTGGGCCATGGAGATTTCACCAGATATATTTGCATTTACTGAAAACCCAAACTTTAGAAAAAATGGACATAGAATCCCTGTCGAGAAGACTTAAGGGTGTGGAAGACACTAGCCCTTACTCATATTTTTTTTCACTTGATAAAATTTGCTTTGAGTCAGAAAAATGTTAGGTTCAGTTATGTATTTTTTATATTAAGCTTTGCTACTTGTATGGTTAAAAATAACATAAAGTTTGGGGGTTGTCTATACAAAGTTAAAAATAACATATTCTGAACATTAACTGCTGCTGAGAAATGCCAAATATATTTACAAAGTTATATATAATGGTCATAAATAAAGCAACAGGAATTGTCTGTAGAGTAGAGCGTGTTTGTGCATATAATTATTTTAGACTAAATTGACAACTGCCGAGGCAGGACACTAATGCACAAATATTCTTTGTAAAAAGTCAACGTCCAAATTTGGGAGAAGTTAGCTGACATCTAAATAAAGGCTGTTTCTATCTGATAAAGGGAATCGTCCAAACAAACTCACAATAGATGTGCTGATTATGAAGGCAGACTATTATGACCTCAGTCCGCCCGGGGCCCTCCCACAACACTCACCCTCCTATTGTACGAATCCAATGAATAATTTATCTTAATAATAACATAAATTGGTGAATTTTTTGCCAAAACATCGCGGACAAAGGATCTGTAGCTGACAACTATTTGTACATATGTCATTGTGAAAACTCCGACATAACCACATGAGACTGAGCAATGAATCAACCCTGGCTAACCCCGCAGTTAAATAGACCTTATACCGCAGACAATGTCAAAGATATCGTTCATTCCTTTCCCAAATATATTGATAATAAGTAAACATTGGAACAATTACAACATCATATTGATAAGTCAATCAACAATCAATCACACAATAACATTGAACAGCCAATCAACAATCAATCGCACATTCATATTGATTAAGCAATAAAAATCATATTGATAAACTAATCAACAACCAATCGCACAATCATAAAGCAGCCAATCAACAACCAATCACACAACCATATTGATCAAGCAATCAACAACCAATAACAAAATCATATTTATCAACTAATCAACAACCAATCACACAACCATATTGATCAAGCAATCAACAACTAATCACACGATCATATTGATCAAGCAATCAACAACCAATCACACGATCATATTGATCAACAATCAATCACACAATTATATTGATCAACAACCAATCAATCAGATAATCATAATGATCAACTAATCAACAACCAATCACACAATCATGTTGATCAAGCAATCAACAACTAATCATACAATCAAATAACAGCCAATTAACAACCAATTACATAATCATATTGATCAAAAACCAATCACACAATCACATTGATTAAGCGATCAGCCACCAATCACACAAACATATTGATCAAGCAATCAACAACCAATCACACAATCATATTGATCAACAAACAATCACACAATCATATTGACCAACAACCAATCACACAATCATATTGATCAACTAATCAACAACCAACCACACAATCATATTGACCAGCAACCAATCACACAATCATATTGATCAACTAATCAACAACCAATTACACAATCGTATCGGACAGTTAATCAACAAATCAATCATTCAGGCGAATCTGCCCTTTCTTGTCGTTACTTAATCGAGAGTTAATCGAGGAAGAAATCATTAGTGAAGCGGCTTTGATAGGGACCCGCGTTCACAATTAAACTATCTCTCCCATTTTCTTCATAAAAATATCTTTTTGTAATAGCGGTTTTTCTGCTTTCGTTCAAAAATGCTATTGTTATTATTATTATTTTTTAGTAGTAGTATTATTATTATTGTTATACTTATTTTCAGTCTGCAGGCTATGACTTGAAGGAAACCCCTGCCGCCTGGAGAGGGGCAGTCTACCCGGCAGGTTATTATGCATACGATCCCTCAATGGCCTACCCTTATGGAAATGGGTAAGACTAGTAATCATGTAATACATAATAAACACTAGGTGTGTTTCTAAGATATTTAATATTTAGGTTGGTGGATACAGCATCCATTCCTTTGTCCGAATTTTTTATATACCGTGGCATTTCCTTATTGTTATTCAGCTTTCTATTCATAATAGCTGCTCAAAAGTGATGTTTAATGTAGAGAAAGAAACTGTTGCTTGCCTTCATGCGATTCTAACTCTGCTCTCTGGTAAGCAATGTAGAGGGCACGCTTTTCCTGCCGCATCATGTATATTTCTCATAAGTACAAAGTACTGCAAACAACAGTTAACATATCGACTAAAACAAACTGCCATCTCCAATGTTCAAGCTTGATTTAATATATTTTACACATATTACGTTTACAATATTAGCGTCTGTGACATCAAATGGGTTTAATATAGGGGACTCAAAGCCTCCAATTTATCTTTATTTCTGTATTGACTGAACTGTTATCAAACTCAATGACAGACCAATACTTATATAAACATAGCTACATGCGTCTACACAATTCTCACAGAAACGATACACATATCATTTGAGAGGGAGAGTTAAAAAAAGGAAATTCTTCTACTAATTGAGATGATTTTATTTAAGCGATGTTTGAATGGGCATCTTTAAATAGAAATGTTATGCTTTTAAAATACAAAGAATGTGGCCATTGAAGTTGTCATTGATCCTTGTTTTTAGATGGGCAATTGTTTTGTGCATTGCCGACAGTAAACACAATGGGCTACCTGTAAGCTGACCTGTATTATGGGATTCTCTTTTTACTCGTTTAACGCTTTTAAATGCTAACAGATTTTTTTAAAAAGATACTTGTGCAATTAACATGGAATCCACGAGCACCTAAGTGTGTAATTTATTTCTCCTACAAAGGTCTGGCGACTATATGCCTCTATTGACGGCTCACGTTATCTCCCTAATTTGTTAAGCCATTAACTCGGGAATATCTCAAATGAGCTAAATTGAGGGTATAGTCTACCCAGCAAATATCCACCATACTGTCTCCTGACATTATACCTTTAATGTGTAGCCCGAGGTCTTTATTGAAATATAGAGGCCCTTTTAACCTTTTGAAGTTAAATACTATACAGATCAATATACATTTGTCAACCTGTCTACCCGGTTACATATTTGTCAGTGATACAGTTACTCGCCATTGTGCTTTATGATGTGGAAAGTTACTATTGAAAACCCCTTTGATTCGCTTGTAAATTGTACCTTTTGATTGGTGTTTACCGCTGCATGCACCCGACACTGCTAAACAAGTATTAATGTGAATTTACGAATCATGAGACTTGACTTATTGTATGTACACTCCTATCCC
>JAVFBX010218845.1:0-12348 GCA_034783855.1 Mopalia kennerleyi | reverse complement strand
TAAATTGTACCTTTTGATTGGTGTTTACCGCTGCATGCACCCGACACTGCTAAACAAGTATAATGATGGTTATTAGTAATGTGAATTTACGAATCATGAGACTTGACTTATTGTATGTACACTCCTATCCCCCCCCCCCACCCCCCCTCCTTGGCTGAAACTTGGGGGGGGGAGTAATTGGGCCCTGCAGAACAATTTAAGCTTTGCAATGTTTTTTTCCTATTAATGTTACTGGCATGTCGGTATACCAATAAATGATCTGTTTTCTATGATTGTCACAGGTATGGCGGTATGCCCATAAATGGCGCAACACATACAAAAAATGCCACCAAGGAAGCCACGGGCATTCTGAAATCCTGGCTTAACGACCACATGCAGAATCCCTACCCAACAAAAGGAGAGAAAATAATGCTGGCCATTATAACTAAAATGACTCTTACTCAAGTGTCCACGTGGTTCGCCAACGCCAGGCGGCGTCTCAAGAAAGAGAACAAGATGACGTGGTCGCCTAGAAACCGTTACGATGACGACGTAGACCGAGAGAAGGATGATGATGACGACAAATCAGAGAAAGACGGTGATAGAAGGGATGATGTTAGTGATGACAAACTCGACAACGACGAGAAATCATTAACTGCCAAATCAGGTAAATTTTCTACAAATCAAGCAAATTTACTTATAGTCTTTAAAATTGTTAATGTCAAAACAAACCGACAACAGCAAGCTCACTGAAATATTCCTCAATTGGATTTAAGCGTAACTCGCAACTGGTCTACTTGTTTATTAGGATCAGGTATCTGCCAGGAGTGTTTATGTTAATTCACAGGCATTAATTAACAACACAGCCGTGAGAACGCTGTCTCAGGGAGTTATTAAGAAAACTTTTATCAATTAGTGATAGTAATCAGTTACTAATCTAAAGTTATATGACAACTGACTTAAGATTTATCACGGAGGACTACTAGCTCATGAATGCAGTATTGTTTAATTCTATACCAATATACCAGTGTCCATACAGTTTTCCCGTGACCCAGTACAGCACTTACTTGTCTCTACATCATTGAAGTCGCTGTTACTTCCCAAAGGGCGCCAGGGGGATTTCTTCGACCCGACACCTACGTCATATAAATAATGAAACATTTAATCAGTAGAAAAGAGCCCATTGAAAAAGGATATAATTAAAAGGAAAGAATGTCTTATTTTGAAATGTTCAAATACTGCAGAAATAAGTATACATGTAGTTATTTTGGGGGAAATTTCTATGGTCGTGACTTGCTCTTTGCACTTACCTGTCGTTTTATTGTGAAATGTCAATCAGTTGTCATTGAACGTCACATTAAGGGTGTCAACTTTGTCACTCCACAGCGTCAATCCCAAATGCCTTTATACAGGCTACACATGTTTTAACTCTCCTTTCCTTTGTAAAGAACTAGCATTTAGCTGAGATGTAATAGTCATTTGTCGGGAGTTTTATAGGCCTTGTATTCTCTTATATGAAATAAAAAGGTCACTTGGTATCTTGGACTGGAATATTAAAACTGTTTAACTCGGTTTTAAATGCATGTGGTTCATTTGCTTAGGCTGATTTCCTAGTCCTGTTCTTTCCTTAGTGATGGTGTTTTCTATGTTGGCGGTGGTGCATAGTTTGTTTAATACACAGTTGTTATATTGTTACGTTATTTCCTGTTTCCCTCTGTCTCAGAGAAGGTCATTACCAATTACAGCACATTTCTAACCTCGAAATCCTTTGACGACTATGTATACTTCTATATTTCTTAAAAGCGATCACATTAGCACAGGGATATCGATTAATTAAAACGAGGATAAATCTTAGTTCTAGATAAAATCTCAGAGAGACAAGTTTCTTAATGGATCTTACTCGCGAGTTGTTATGTCTAACCTACAGACATCTTGAGAGAAACCAATGATAAATATGTAGCAAACACAGTATTCGTCAAAGCATAGAATAGATCAACCTGCAAACTGGATTTCCAAAGAAATAGAAATTAACAAATGGCTTTGTCCGCTAAGGAGACAGACAGTTACAAATTGTCTGATACAGAGTTTCGCCTGAACCGGAACAACCTTATGATTTTTAGGTATAATTGACTCTGAGCTACCTCACCATATGGAGATACGGGTGGACAATGCATTTCAGTAGTAGAATTATATGCAATACTGAACGCTTTTTGTGAGAATTTGTCTGTATCAGTAACGTATATCGAGTAAGATGTTTATTTAAACTCCATGACAACATTTACATATAGAATTGATTGCTCATTTTTATAAGCAAATCCAATACCGACATTTTTTGTGGATTTTGTCTTGATTCCTATGTGGGCAAAGGTGCCATGATTTTTTTTAATCTTCTTAGCTTCTGAACGGGACATAAATAATTTTTAATACCCAAAAACATTTGTGATATTGGCTTATGGTACCTTTTTTAAGGCACGAGTAATTAGGATCGAAACAAAACATAGTTAAGATAATGTAATTCCTTCATTCTGATATCCAATAATATTTTCTTGGAGAAGTACAATAGATATTATCTACACATGGGAACTTGTTTTATGGATTAATTTTGTAAAGATCCGAATTTTGATTCGATAACATCACGTATCCCATGATGTAAGATTTTAAGACCACCATAGAATTGAGATCACTACACAATCATGTTGTATGATCATCACAATGAAATCCCCAAACTGGGCCCTGTAAAGATCCGGTAAAGAGCCGGTAAAAAGCTTTAAAAGATCTACTTATAAACCATTATAGATAAATTAGTGGTATATTTTAATACTGTTTGACGGTATATATTAAAGATCACCTAATAAACATTTGATTAATATGCAACATTAGGTTATCTAGGAGACTTTTTAAAATCCCCTTTGAGAGCCCTTTTTTTAGATTTGAGTGAGGAGATTAATTTATCAGTCAAATAAAAGGAGCACTTTGTTGATGGATAATTATTTGTCGTCGGCTGAATTAAAGAGATGGGTACAACTCTTTGACGTTCTTTGTATATTTTTCTTTGTTAAGTCCTTCGACACATTCTCCAACTTAAGTTTTTAAACCTTTTTTATCGGGAGCCTTTATAAAGTTGTTTCAACGCGTGGTGTCAGTCAGGTAGTTATAATGGGTTTGCTTTCAAACAGATATAGCTTTAGAAAAACCAGTCGGTGTTTGGCTAATGATGCCTTTACGAGTCCATCATGTCGAATCAAAGACCAGACAAATGAAACTGTGTGCGGAGAACAAAGCTATGTCACATGATCTAGACTTCACACATTCACACGTTGACAGCTCGCCTGAAGTCAGCTCCGTTTGAAATCTCGACTCATGATATCTCTAACCACCTGACTTTAGTCCCAATCAATTTAAATTCTTCTATTTGTCGTGCACTGAAAGTAAAAGCTTTTTTACTTGTGTTAAATTCTTTAAGGGAGACAACACTCTAATTGAACAATAACAACAACGCGGATCATTCTTCATACATAGCTTCTGGATTTCAACCAAATTTACAAAAAGTGAATTCTAAATAAATAGTTATATGTTGTGCGCAAAAATGCATGCTATATATGACATCGCTAAAACATGTTTTTTTTTAGATTAAGCTCAAGGTATCGTTTTCATTATTACGTTGAGATTGTTCACAATTCAGATGTACACCTCTTGCATGTTGTCGCAAATGGAAACTGTGCCTTCATAAGTATTGCAAAATTAATCTCTGAATTATATATGGAGAGATTTTCGTTATATTTTTTTTATATTTGTGCAGCATATGTTTTACTGTTGGATGATATTTTTTTATCCAAACAAATCATTAATCTAAAAAAATTGATAAACCTTTTGACCATGACAAACTTTTCTCTTAGGCTTTTGAATAGTTGTGCCTTGGGACGCAATTCGTTTAAAATTTGTTCAAGTGAATATAAACGTTTGGCTGTGTTATTGTAATGTGACTGTCTCGTTTTATCTCCATCCATCCTGATGCTGAATGGGTAGTTTGCTGAAAACAAACATGGTTAAAGGACGATTGTCATGGTGAGTAGTCCGCTTGAGTGACTGGCGATTCAGCACCACAAACTGCAGGCAAAACAAATGAACAAGAACAGGCCTCGTACGCAATAAGTTCTATTTACCCAAGAATAACTTGTTTAGCACTTTTTTACCGCATGTAATTACCAGATAAATTGAATGCGTCATGCGGTACGCGATGTCATTTGATTGCGAATTTAAAGTAAATAAGCATCGCCATATTATTGATCAGATTCGCGCTTGATTACGCGGTTTATTGCGGCGCCCATGTTAACAATAGATAGGCGTTAACAATAACATATAGAGGACAATAGATAACACCTGGATAGCTGTAATCAAGGGAAGAGCCTTCATTATCTTCATGCTCCTAACCACTCCACAATATACATACTCATTTACACTTCAATCCCACACTCGGCACCTGCGGTTAGTTTTTTATATTGGCAATAGGCCCTAACCTGTAATGGCTCGGGGATTCTAAAGTCTTGTAAATCCTACCCTGCTTGTCAACTTTTGTCCACGAACACAAGGGTACTTTAATTATTTTATTCTGCACTCGTAATTGCTGACCGGCTCTCTCATTGCTGCTTCCTTGTTTTAATGATTTATATTAATGGCGCTGTCGTTGTGTATCTCAGGACCAATACTGAAACAGTCCAACAAAAGTAATCGGATAGACATGTAATACTGACGTTGTCTTTGTGTGTCTGAGGCTTGAATTTACCCATTCTCTATATGCTCATGGATACATACTTATCTCATTATAAGCATTACCACTGATTGCGATGTGTTAATGTCTGAATCATTTATGAAGTATATCTATAGTATCAAATAAAACTGAAATCATGTAAGTCTTTGAAAAATCTGTGAACTTAGAAACACCTTAGTCACACAGAATGTACAGCATGTCGATCATTAGGAGCATGTTGTTATCATATGTACTCATGTCACAAGCATGTATTTCTTAAAGATTAAAGTAAATATTGTTGAATTCATAGCTAATAAAAAGAAATATGTCAAAGTTATTTCGTTAACCCACCGTTATGTTTACACTAAAAACAGTAACTGTTACATGGAATGAAAAACGTAGTTTTTGTAGTGGTGGTCTTTGTGCAATGAAAAACCTTGTCAGTAACTCATTCGACCCCATTCCAATAATGGGTTTAAACTGTACTTAAAATAAACTTTTATAAACATGCAAATCATTTTATACCGTGCGCAGATGCAATGTCGAACTGGTCATCAACTAGTTGTTTCATGTCGAATACGGTGAAAATTTTCGTGTATTTTCAAATGTAATTCTACATTTGTTTGGCAAATTTTTAACGTGAAATATATTTAAATAAGTTAATCAAGACAATTGTAGGATCACAATCAGGATTCGGGTGTAATTTTGTCCACCAACGGAGTAAGCTAAAGTATATATTCACTTGTGGCATTTCAAACCTGTTCATTTGGATAACGTGACCAATGATTTCAAGGAGATATAAACGGAAGTATGTCTATAATCATTTCGAACGACAAAACACTTCCCAATAAGCAAAAACAACAACAACTTCGAGCGACAAATGTTCCCATGCAACAATACTGTTGATCATTAAAACCCACAAATTAACCGGAATTACCCCAGCAATGATTTTCGTGTCATTGTTGTTCATTTTAGATCATTATTTTTTTTATGATGGACGCTATTTTAAAACATTAAGATATGTCATTTTTCTTTCCAGTTGTATCAAACTTCTGTCTTATTTTCAGATGACGCGTTTCTGAGCGGGTCAGGTGTGAAGACGCCCAGCGTTAATCTGTCCTTATCTCCCAGGCTAAGCGGGATTGGAGACTCGTCCCCCAACTCTGTGGTAGACCATGATCTCACGTCATCGCATATCATTCACCGAGACAGAGTTCTATCAGTCGACCAACTTTCACCGCCACAACTACATCCTTCAAATGTAGTTCCGGAAGATTTGACTGTCACTTCACCGCTAGGAACTCGGCTTCATACACCAGATTTGGAGGCTACAAAGTCTCCTCTGACCAGCGATTCCTTATCTTCAAATAAACCGAGAATTTGGTCGATAGCGGAAACTGTGGCTTCGGAGACTCCATCCAGCAGAACAAAAAATTCCTCAACTTACTCTTTTGATTCTTCGCAAACATTTGCCCCCACAGTTGCCCCCTCCTTGTCCAGTAGTAGTCGACAGTGGATCTGGCGACAACCAGCATTTCACACAACATCCCCGTACTGATATTAGAAACAAACATCCTCATGAATATCAATTGTTATGTAAATAGCTGTGGGGGATGTTGTATTTAAAACAAAATGGCGGAAACCTGGTTCAATCTGTAGTCAGTTGAATCCAAGAAAAGTAAAAATGGCTGAGAGTGACATCATTTGATCATGTGTTCTAGCCAATGAAGACACTGTCTCAGACGGCCCCCAACCAGATGGACTGTGCATTTGGTCAAGGACTGTAATTAGTGATATTAATTGTGAACATATTGATGTTGTGTGTCTGTCTGTGTGTGTGACCATCACATCTGCCCAGTATTAAGAAACTGTTGACATTTGCTGCTGTGCATATTGACCGTGTCGACCATTTAACCTCCCGTGCATAAATCTTGCCATTTAGTCGGACCCATTGCATTCGCAAAACTTGGACCGAGAACGCAATATTCAGTTTACACTGGCCAGGTATTCAGGGAATTATTTTTTTTGCAATATTGATTAACGTTAATAAAGGCAGATGGTAAATATGGAATTCACCCTTAGCCGTGACAAATAAAAGTCAAGAAGTACTTGGTGCGGGACTATGGTGATTCTTCAAGGTTGACCTCAATCCTTTCCTGTCAGCAGACTCCGCTCACCCAGACACATAATGGTAAGGATAAATATTGATAGTACCTGGTTAGGGTTACATCTAAATATTGTTATCTGTTTAAGATTTTCTCATTTATACACAAGCCATAATTTAACACAGATGTGCCGGTATGAGTTGGAAGTTAACTACTGGTCGGCTGGCTGGCCGATTGGTCGATTGATTAATTGGTTGACTCATTGATTGGTGTTTTGTGTAAGGCTTGTGGATATTTAATTTAGACGATGACGATGTACTCGATCCGTTAAAGCCCACTTGCATGCTCAGCCATCAAAAATGAATTGCTATGTTTAGTTGGGAAGTTTATGTTCCTCCAGTGCTAGGGGAGGCGACATGACCATGGCTGAACCATATTGACCTTAGCCAGGCTCGAGGTTTGTCACTGTAGCTAAGGGTTAAAGTGAGGTAGGCGACATATATACCGTGTAATTATATCCCTTCTGTAATGAACAACCTGGTATTAACCACTCACGATTTTGCATTTTTATGAATGAAGAATCATTGACACTTCAATGTAAACAGTGTTGGTATGCTGATCAACAGAAATCCTGGTCTTCTTCCACAAATCTCCACAGTTTCGTGGACATCTAGTGTCTGACTTAAAGTGACGGCTGTATGATTAGTATGTTAACGTTAATAAACAATTGGAATCTTTAGGGTAAAGTGCAATAAATGGTGGGAGATGTGTAATCCAGTAAGTCCCCGATGATCATCAAACACATAGGGAGTGTGTGCTATTTTTATAAGTAATATGTTAGCCTCTTGCCCCGGTCTGGTGTTGCTCTGAATGTAACTATACATTTCACCGAGACTGCTCGACCGGTGTGGACCGATGGACGAGTGGACTCGATCTCACAGCAAGAACTAAACAAAACACATGCAGTTCTACCAGTTCGGCCTATTGTCTATAAGGTCGTGCCATATGGGGTGGCTGCAGAGAAAGCTGACAGAATTCCCGATATTGGGAGAGAAATTTGCCCTATTTTGCTCTCTGTTGCCGATCCGTAGAGCCGTATAAATTCGCCTCTAATAATTTCCATGCGAGAACGAGCACTCTTGCAAAGTCCTTTACAAATTCTTCGTGATCCATACATCCTGCCGCTCAGCCAAACACCTATAGAGAACATCTCAAAAGACTTGTTTACTTATTTAGCGACGCTTCTCCTATGCATGAGTGTAGACAAAGGCGCAACATGAGCTACTATAATGGCGCACAAGGTTTCGTATTGTCTCAGCCACGTTCTAATGTGTCTCGTGTTGAGTAAAGACCCTTCTATTCCCTTCCATTGAGTCATATCCAAACAGAAACCAAGACAGACGTAAAGGGGAACATTCAGACTCGGCCAATTGATCAACTAAGGAGAATAAATAGTAGTGGTTGTATGGGCTGGCTCCCCCTAGACGTACAGTCAATCAACCTTTACAGAGATGGTTACAATCAAACTACAACTGTTATCCAAGACGTTTTACTGTGCTCTTAAATCCGCTACTCTATAGAAGTGTTGCCTACATGTGGGAGGTCTCATTAGGATCCCTCTAGTTTATTTACACGTACTGCCACGCGACCAACTTTTCATGTCATTTTTTGTCGTCGGACACGATTTCACTGCCCCCTGAATGAGTGACACCCATGGAAGCCCAATTGGATATAGTATATTAAATATATAAATTCATTAATATATGTCTGTATTGTAGAGACAGAATACCTTGAATCCACGTGGATGCGAACTAGTGTCTCTGGCTAGTTGATATGCGTATTAATAAGAATACACTGTCAATTATGTATACTATTGTATCATAGAACAATAAGTCTATTTTCTTTGTATGTATTAAAAGGTATTTTTTGTTTTCAGAGAGATGAGTCCATGGGCCTCCTGCTAAAATTGGACAGACGGGTTATTTTAGATTTGGTTGGAAACCCCTAGTGCCAAATACGTAGACCGTGCTATATCTGAAGATAAAGTCATGAGGAACGGCTGAACACGTTAAGCGATTGGTTACTTCTTCGCTTCATTCGGACTCCATTTATTCATCTAGTGTGATTATTGTTCATTGGGAGACAACTTTCTCTAAATCCAGAGTTTCACAAACAACGACCTGCTGTTTTCGTTAGTGTCTGTTTGTCAGCTTAAGGCCGTGAATACTACAACCTCTCAAATCTGGAGAGAAGTTAACGAGATTAAAGAACGCCATCTTGTGTTATTGGAAGCTTAATTCAGCATAAAGACTGAACAAAATTCACTAGGACAAGCTTACATGCGTGGTCTTCAATTATGTCAATCAATATGATCAACGAATCAATATAGTGTATATAACAGGTTAACGTTGACGTTTTTTCAAATATGACATTGATAATGAAAATTAAATAGTTGATAAGAAATAGATGGTATGTTTATCATGAACAGCCGCCATGATCTCTCAAAATGACGTCTTAAACGACGAAAATTGATCAATATTTCTCGATCCCTTATGAATTCTTCACTGATATATGCATATTCCTCTAGCAAGTTTTATGAGCTCTTTGTACGTATTCACGTTATTTGTGTAATTTTTGTACGTAATATTTCAATAATATCAAATCTGTAAACTTCTGAAGCGAATGATTTTCCACCTGTTTCTACATCAAATTTTATTGTAAGCACAATACTGTACACAGTTATATTTTCCAGTCTTTGTTTCTTCTGTTTAACCAGTGATCGTTTCAGCTTAAGCTGATTTTTTTTAATATATTTTTTTCTGTGGAAATATTGAAGTTATTGCTTATTAATTTATTTTTATTTTCTGTTAAATTAGTGCTATAGTCATTGTAGTGATTCGTTCGTGTAAATAGCGGCGGTAGAAGAAACCCCGGGATCTTAAACCGGTATACACTGTATGCCCTGTTTTAAACCAATGGGCTGTTGGTACTGTCAAACAAGGGCACCGCATGGTGTACTCTGACGTCAACACGGTTGAGATGCGTGGTCTGTTTAATAACGTCACCATGGATAAATGTGCGTGACGTCATTTCAAATGACAACTATCCCGAATCTTGTGACGTCAGAGTACCGCCTCGCAGGGAATAAATTACCTCCGTTGTTAACTTTCATCCAGACGCCTTTTATATTTGTATGTATCTTGTTGCGTTTACTGTTCAATAATGATTCATAATGTGCTACATTTGCGTCCAACGCTTGAAGATATTCCCCGTGTGTTGTAGACAAAGTCTCGTTGCCGGAATATAAACTTGTCTGTACTAGCCCACTTATCGCAATTGATATTCCTGGAAGATTCGCATTCATCAAGTCTAAAAGTGTCGTCATTTCTTCTCTTGCAATATGACTGTTTTGACACACTGTTAAATCAAGTTTTGGAAGAAAAAAGTCTTCTCTATTTCTTATTTTATTTAGTAAACATATATAACTATTGTTATTTCCTTTGAAGTTTGTTGTTGTTGGTGTTTTAATTTTATTTTTGTGCCAGAGAAGGAAGCATTTATATCGTTTTTTGTGATGTCCAGAAAATATCTCGCCCCAGTGTTTGTCAAGATTACATATATACTATTTTCTGAATGCAGGTGCCCGTGTGGCAGAATATATCAGAATAAATGTTACGGAAATGTGGATATTTGGGTTGTGTTGCTTTTTCTTAATCTTTCTCTCTCGCACCATTGCTCTCCTAACTATTAAGTAAAATGTTATAGAAGAAATTTGTTAAAAGGCACATAAATATTTATCAGGTATATGGCTGAACCAAATTCTGGAAGCAGCATTGAAATGTATTTACACGGTATTCTTATGTGGAAGTTACTTACATTTATGGCATATTTACATGGTGGCGTAATTTCCTTTGTTAAACGACATGCATGAGTCGAAGAGAATTAATTTGGCTTAAACAAATTAAATCCCAAGAAGGTTCAATCCCGTCATGAAACTGTCCGTTCTATGTTTGTAGACGGCCGGGCACTTGCTAATCTAGTGCTGGACACCTTCAATTTGGACCAAAATAATAATATATAGTCACACTGGTACAGATATGTCAACTACAAAATTAAAACCGATGAATCGGCTAAGGCTTTAGACAGACAAGCATTTGGTCAAAAAATTACATTATAAATTCCAATTCGTAGTCATTTAATTTTAAGTTTGAAAATTGTAATTCAGTTCTTTGCAAGTGTACAGCTGCATGAGTTTTGCAAGATTTCCAGCACTTCATTTTTTGTCCAAATTTAATTTTTCAACTGTTTTTTCTTGAAAACGCTTTAGGATACAGCCATGAAATTTGGCATACTTATTAGTGACAAAATAATTTGACTTTTTCACACAATGCAGGACAAAAAATATAATGCTCTTATTAACAAATAAAAAAATAGAATGTTGTTGAAAAAATGACGAGCCCCCAGGCGATGCCTGAAACTTTTCAGATTATTGATTTTTTAGTTTTTTTGCTATGAATCTATTCAAAATGCATAATGTTATGCGATATCTGTTTGAATGTTTTTAGATCACTGAACATTGATGTCAGCCACCCTGTAATTTCTAATTGGATAAACGTTTAAAAAGTTTGGAATTTTCCACAAATTTCTGATATCACATAATTATATGACAAAATCAATAAGGATTTGAGTTGTTTGAAGATACAGTGTTATTCGTCTGTTATATAATGATTGTATCAGCTCTATAGTAAACTTACCAGGCCTGTGCCATTGATGGGTATCACTCTAAAAGTATATAGGTCACATCATAATAATGACGTCACCCACCAGCTGGTATAAGATTCGTAAACAAACGATTTACACACAATACCTGATGCGTGTAATAATGGGAAGATTAAATCAGCTGGCCACCGCCTGTTCAAGCTTCTCTCCTATTTAATCCAGGGTTAAATGACGTCACGCTATTTTTCAAACAGACAATTGTAATATTGTATCACATGTCGAGTCAAACGAGCAAATGTTCTTTATAGCATATGTAAGCCGTTTTCTCCACAACATTCCAATCGATATATAGTGATGCGCCACTTTTTGGTGTGGCATTTATACGTTGCATATAAAATATATATGTTATACACTATGCATTTTGGAAAAATCAAATATTAAATAAATTAAATAGAATATTTCACATTTTAATCGGGGTTCGCATTCTGCCATTGAAATATATTTTTCAATTAAATCTGAACATTGAGAAATTGAATTTATCTATGACTTTCGAAATTATTTCAAAATCTGCTATAATCAACATATTCGCTTAAACCATAGTATAGGAATAGGTCGATTATAGCAGCGCTTTCACAACAGGAACCCGGACAACAGGCCACGTCATATTGTATAGATGTTTTAAACATTTATAATCCACTGATGGCCAGATAACTTTATTTTAATAGGCATTTTGAGGAAAGATATTTTATTTATGTAAAGTTAAAATCTCTAGCTGATTCTAAGTCTCTTAAATGCAGT
>JAVFBX010218834.1:0-11496 GCA_034783855.1 Mopalia kennerleyi | reverse complement strand
CCCCACACACACACACTAGTATGTCTTTATCAAACTCTCTCTCTGTAAGCGTTCCAGTTGGATTATTGGTTTGAATAAAGAATCAATCGGCAAGATTTGATTAGTATGTGACTGGTATATTGACGGTAAATATGTTAGATGGATCTTAGTACAGGTAATTTACCTTGTATTATCATACGGCTAAATCACTGACTTCATTACGTGAATTGTTGTTATCGTCTCTCGAGATGTCTGAACGTTGTGCACAACAACTCGAGATTGAGATCTATAGAACCTGATACAGTTGTCTCTGGTATTTTATTTAGATCAAGGCCTGTGGGGTTCAGCTACAGATCATTAGCGAATAAACCAAACGCTAAACAAAAACAACCGAAAAGCAAAACAGATATAACATACATCCTGTCGTGTGTGTTAGAAGGTAAATAGAAGATATGTTGAGTCACAACGTAGGCCATTAAGGTTAGGTTATAAAAACTAAAATAATTGGGTAATAAGCCGGCAAAGCGGCAACAGATACTGACAACCGGACAGTGGTGTTCCTTATGATGTTTAAATAAACCTGCTCTCAAATGTGATGGGCTTATTCATGGATATTACAAATAAATAAAACCGGTAAATATATATTTTTGAAAATAGCATGTACGGTCACTATATTATCTACTCCAAATATTTCAACATAAGCATTACTTGATTAAGGACTGTTCTATGGGACGTTTTCTAACAGAAGAGAAAATGCGGTATATAAGGTATCGATCGAGGATTGATTGTGTTGGCACCTGTTTGCGAGAACAAAAGACGCTACCTGATATTCATAAACCGGATAACTTTTGATGTTCAGGTTTTCCGATGTAGATTATGTTTGTAGTTAAACTGGTTATTGGTACGCTGTACAGAAGTGCACAGCAGGGAATCATCCCGTCAAATGAAGTGGCTCGTTATATCAAGTCAATTGTTACACTGATATGGTCCGACGATTCCGTTACTAATGTGGGTGGGGAAAGTTAACTAGACTCTCTTAAACTGGACATGTTATAGCGACCAGTGTACACAACCTGTGCTCCGTGCTAGAAGGTTAGGCGTACAGCCAGTTAATGAGTTGTCTTAACCTAGGCAGCTGTGGGTCAATGCCAGTCATGGCCACCACGTTTGTACTCTTTCTGAGTTTATTAATTTCTGTGAATAGTTTACCTGATATTACAAGCCCACCTATCAAAATTGCGGCATTTAATATACAGGTGTTCGGATCCACAAAAGTACATAATGATATTGCTTTGGAAACATTGACCAAGGTAAGTAACCAACAGTTTAAAATTTAAGGCGTTTCAAACGTATACATAGGCTACAAGATATTGAGTCACATGGAATGATAACATATAGGGTATGAGATTGGTATGGGAGGATACCCACGAGATCTAAAAAGATCTACATCATACATACTATTGTATTTTCAGGTACTCCAAAGGTATGATCTGGTTATGGTTCAAGAGATTCGCGACAGCTCCGAGAATGCCTTCCCAAATTTAGTGGAAGCGACAAATAAGTAAGTTGATAAAATCTGATAATTTGACATTATGTCCGTTAGTTTGGGACAACACCGTGTTATTGTGAACGGATTTTATTTTAGATAATGCTGCAGGCCCATACCCGCCCGGGAAGACTATCTTTTGAATCCTATAATGACAAGAGTCGTAACGTTGTATATAGTTATATGTGTTTAGAACGAGTGGTTTTTTAACATTTCGAATTTGTAGGCCTATGTAACTTTTGCAAAGTTCTTATGATTGTTGTAAGAGTGCAAAGAGCATATGCGGCTTCTGTATTGTGACGTATTAGTATTCTGTCTTCCCATTCACTTTGAACAAAGCTTATTTAAAATAAAATCAGGTACTAGCTTTAGGGTTTAACATTAATCGCAAGCAATACGGTAACATGATCAAATACATTTGTTTACAAATGTTTTCACAAAACTGTTTACTGTTTACTCAAAGAAAAAAGGACTAAGAAGATTCCTAATTGAGACAAAATAGTATGTTCTGCAAAAAACGTTAACATGTAGATAAGATCTGTTCAGTTACCATAACTCAAGATCATTCCAGTTACATAAAACACGTTGATCCAATTTATTTTCGCATCTGGTCACACAAAGTGCTCTAACCAAAAACAGTGGTATTAGAAATAGGTCAGCTGGTCTGAAATGTTTCTGGTTCCATGCATATCAACATTATCCCGACCAAACACCTAACTAAAGAAGAACCGGTTCTCGTCAGGGTGGAGATTTTGTCCTACCCGTAACTACTTTCAATCACTATTCTTCACGCAGGTTATCTCCGAACAACACATTCAAGTTTGTGGTCAGCGAACGTCTGGGAAGGACAGCTAGCAAGGAGCAGTACGGATTCATGTACAGGTTAGACACATCAGTGGCAAACTATTCCCTATCCAATTAATACCGTATTGATTAATTGAATACTGTATTGATGCTTGCGCTTTGTTTGCAATCTAAGTATTCAATGTATTACGTATTTTACATTTCAAAGGTACATGTAGCGTTTCATTACATTTTCAGAGCCTTCTCTCTATATCTAATGTATATAAGTTCGAGCAGAGAGAATAAAATCAAGTTAGTTAGCATATTCACCTATACAGTCCTTAAAATGGATCGTATATAGTGGTTTATAGTAAATGAACAATTGTGATCTTCATAGACAGTTCTGAAAGTATTGCATGACGATAACCTGTCTGGATGGGACTATTGCTGCTGATTTGTTTTTTCTGACAACACACCGTCATTTTAGGAGTGGAAAAAACTCAGTATTTAATGAGTTTTGTTTTGACAATACCCCATCAGCTGTATTTACTGAGTTTTGTTTTGACAATACCCCAACAACTGTATTTACTCACTTTTGTTCCGATATTACCCCATCTGGTGTATTTACTGAGTTTTGTTCAGACAAAACACTATCAGCTGTATTTACTGAGTTTTGTTCTGATATACCCCGTCAGCTCTATTCACTGAGTTTTGTTGATATTTACCCACCAGTTTTATTTACTGAGTTTTGTTCTGATATACCGCGTCAGCTATATTCACTGAGTTTTGTTGATATTACCCCATCAGTTGTATTAACTGAGTTTGATCTGGAGCTGTATTTTCTGAGTTTTATTCTGATATTACCCCTATCAGCTGTAGTAAGTGAGTTAAGTTTTGATCTGATATTACTCCCATCTGCTGTGTTAACTGAGTTTTGATCTGATATTACCCCTATCAGCTATATTTACTGAGTTTTGTTGATATTACCCCGTCAGTTGTATTAGCTGAGTTTTGTTCCGATAGCACCCCACCAGTTGTATTAACTGAGTTTTGTTCCGATAGCACCCCACCAGTTGTATTAACTGAGTTTTGATCTGATATCCCCATCAGCTGTATTAACTGAGTTTTGATCTGATATCCCCATCAGCTGTATTAAATGAGTTTGCTCTGATAGTACCCCATCAATTGTATTTACTGAGTATTGTTCTGGTATTACCCCATCGGCTGTATTTACTGAGTATTGTATTACCCCATCGGCTGTATTTACTGAGTATTGTATTACCCCATTGGCTGTTTTTACTGAGTATTGTATTACCCCATCGACTGTATTTACTGAGTTTTGTATTACCCCATCGGCTGTATTTACTGAGTATTGTATTACCCCATCGGCTGTATTTACTGAGTTTTGTTTGTAGAGATGATGTTCTCAAACTTGTTGACACCTATCAGTTTGAAGATGGTGTTGATGACGGTAACGACACATTTGAGAGAGAACCTTTTGCAGCTCGTTTTTATTCCCCGACTACAGGTATAAATAACACAAACGATAGATTCATAATTTAAAAGTGCTGAATGAAATTATTCCATTGATAAAATATAATGTAAATTTTAAATAAACATATAGCACTAAACAATAAACATATACAATACAATGGAGCTTTCCATTGTATTGAAAGTGGACTCAACTGTCCGTTTCAAAACATTTCCCGTCTCTTGGCTCAAATACACGCTCAGATAGAGGTTCGATTGCATATATATTCGTCAATCAAAAAGTCCGAGATTAATGTCAGATTCTAGGTAATTATGGATGAGTTATTTTGACTCGCAGCGGATGTCATTGCCTATGCTTGCAGATCGTTGTACATGTATTACTATTTAAGACTGCTTAATAACCCGTTTCAGAACTGTCTGAATTCGCTGTGATTGTATGTCATATTGCTCCGAGAGACGCTGTAAGAGAAATCAACGCCTTGACAAATGTCTATCACGCTGTGGAAAAACACTGGAAAATGAAGGTTTGCATATATATAACTTGAGATGAAATTACGTAGTACGGTAAAACTTGTATTTTAGTGGCATAGTTTAGTGCTATTGTGTTAGTGCAATCGTGAACTCCCGCTATTGGGCTCTTCCTTATGAGAAGTGTGACGTTTGATTAGTAACGATCTGACATATTATTCGCAGAGTTTCAAGAGCAGGTTGTGAAGAGAGCCACTCCAGTTGTCAAGCTGAAGCCTCTGAATTTCTGGTATTTCTTTCTGTTATGTACAAAAATATATTTTATTGATATGAGAGCAGAACAGTTGTGTCTTAAAATCCGATCAGCTAATTTACCTACCTTTATTTTTACAGACGCTTCTTTTAGCGGGGGATTTTAATGCCGATTGTTCCTATGTCCGGCAATCCGAGTGGAAAAATGTATCACTGAGAACTAACCGCCAATTCCATTGGCTACTCAAAGATAATGCCGATACAACGACTGGCGATACTGACTGTAGCTACGATAGGTGGGTGAAATGATTGAATGAATGGATGGATGGATGGATTTTAGACAAAATGATTTAATTGATGTATAAATTTGATTGGTTGATTGCTAGATTGGTGTTTTGCACCGTGCTTCAGAGTGTTTCCTTAACATTAAGAATTTATGTTCCTTCATTGCTGAATAAAATCAGTATGACTATGGTTGAAACACACTACCCTTAGCTATAGACGTATAATAAGGCTCAGCCACATATAGGCCTACATCAAACAAAATAATTCTTATTTGAGGTTCACCGCTTTAAAATCGTGGTATTTGTTTTCTAAGTACTTCAAATATTAGACACAAAACTAATCATTTCGTATACATGTTTCCTATTTCATGGACATGACCAGAAATTTAGAAGGTCTTTTCAATTTGGTATTGTTTTTGTTTAGATTTGTAACATCTAGTGAACAGTTAATGGAAAACATAGTCCCTGGTAGCGTCAAGGCACACAGATTCGACTTGGAGTTAGGACTCACTCAACAACAGGTAATATCATCTAGTCGTCATTGTACAATCCATTTGAAGTATACGCTATAAACAATATGTTAGTGTAGAACATAACCACTAGCTATCCCCCGCCAATATTTCAAGCTGTCTGAACTGATCTCAAATAACTCCTCACTGAAACGACAAATAAAAAAGTCTGACAGAAAACAATATTTATAAATACACAATTAACTCGATTTTCACAACATATATCTAGTTGCTAACCGTTTCTTCTTTCCGGAGTCCTGTAATAATTTAAAGCGCTCGGAATTCAGGCATTTCTTTATTATTTACCAAAAAGTTAATATTTCAATTCCACAAAAACAGATGTTTTACAGAACTAATGTTTTATGCTTAAAACTGTAACATTCTCAGTTACAACATATGACTTTGTTTTACAGGCGAAGGCTATTAGCGATCATTTCCCAATAGAATTACAGCTCCGAGGACCAGGTCAGTCGTCTATTGTTCTATACGAATTGGGATCAACAGCCATGCTCATAATGACCGTGCTGTTCAAAACATGTAATAACAACTGGATATTAACTCATTATTGATATAAGTATCAAACGTTGCTGCAAACCTTTACTAATCACACATGATGTACCCTTATATCACGACGGATTGTGTTTCTAACTGGAATTGCTTACCCTGGTTTTCATTTCCATAATGAGATAATTTAGTTTAATTATTTGACTGATGTAACCATGCAGTGTCCGCTGTCTAGGCTACACGCATTGATGTCATGCAGTTATTACTGAGGACCAATATGCAAGTATTCAGTAAAATGATGGTTCCCCTATAATCAAAGTTTATCAAGTCTTTAGTGCTTCTCATGAAAGCTTGTTAAACCATTATTTTTCTGATGTTGAATACAAATATACCAAGTTTGGCTTGCTAGAACCGTTAAAGATCTTACTAGAATCTTTGAAGATTTCGCTGAACAATAAGTGTATACTAATAGTTCACTTGGTCTAAAATATTAAGGGACACATAACAATGTATAGACCCTGAAGTTAATTATGTTGAAGACTTGCCCTTTTAATTTATCGAGGCACTTATCATAATCCTTTTTTTATATTTCCAAATCGTGTTTATACTTGCAGTAAATGAGGAATACGAAAAGTTTTTCCGCACTGGAATGTCCTATGTTGTGGCCGGTCTGGAACATGTCAATATCGACTCTATCCGGAACATTTATCGACACTCAAGGCCTTATCTATCAGGCTTTGAAGTTCAACTCCTCAAGAAAGGCACGCGCATGCACCATGTGACTGCCACATCATCTAGTACACAGGACGTCATGAAGGCATTGATTAAATTCAGCGATGTTTTTCCCGGTGTGCTGTCCGAGAAACATTTAACACTTGTTCAGGCTTTCTCTATGGCTAACGTGTTCCCCCCTGATGTGTTCATTAATGGATTAGATATCCAGGACAGGAACTTATATGACGTCACTGTAACGTGCCGTCTCCAAACGCCAACAACATGTGTCGTGAAGGTTACAAAATTCTTTATTTAAACTTTTTTATTCATATCTTGTCATTGTCTTGAAAATGTTGTGCATCGAGCTATGAATTGCCTGTGTTTACAATGAAAGTCAGAAATATAAGGAGAGCATAAATCCACTCCTGACAATAAGTGATATGAATGGGATTTGACCAGAAAGGGGGCTTAACCCGACTGCTTTCAGAACACAAAATTTACTTAGACATAGCCGCCTAATTAAAGCGCCCTGTGTATGATTGAGGGTAGCATATCATACCAAGGTTCTAATGGACACAATTGTTAAATAAAAAATTATATGCCTGAAGAAGACAATGTGTTTTGAGATATGTGTTTCTATTAAGATTGCGCTGTAGCATAGGATGAGGGATGGTTTCACTGAGTTTTAACGTCGTACTCAATGGTGTTTTACTATAATATGACGATCACTTGTCCACTTTTTATATCAACCCTGCTTAGAAGCGGTTAAAAACCGAGAGAAAATCACTGATTACCGGAGTCAACCAATTACCTAGTGTGATTCCACATATACATGATGCCCACTATGCAACTCACACCTGTTAACGGTATATCAGAGGAACGTCCGTGGTCCAACATTCTAACCGCTATGCCACGGCCGTCAATGTTCATAATTAAATATTGACGGGGGTTAAGTAAACAAAAATAAATGAATTGGATCAAACTTTTGCAACAAAAATCATAGGCACCCCTTATATGCATATGCGTATTGCCATGTAAATCATATATGGCAGAGCGCGGCAATGTCTGCAAAAAAGCCCACAGAAATATGTTGTACGCCTGTAAAAACTACGGACACTTATATGTCTTAAATTTAAACGTATCATTATTTGATAAAATTTAAATGAAGAAAAATAACAACCCCAAAGTTGCCTACACAGACAATTTAGGTTATACTTTCAGGCGAATTCGTGACAAAGATAATTCTGCAAAATATAGTTATGTTATAAAGATATTATGTTTTGTTCAGGTCATTAAACAAAAACAAACGTTGTGCCTGAGCAGATAGACTGTAAACAGCAATTTGGTAACTCAAGTCGCTAACTCATGTTTGTAGACATATCAAAAAAACGTTTTGAATGAGTTTGAAGCTGTCTCCGATCAGTTGCAGCCAGTTACACCCAGTTGCGATTTAGTTTCAATTCAGTACAAAAAATTCCAGTTCGCATGAGTTTCAATTTACGCCAACCGCTCACTAACTTCTCTGCTATCGTCGGACTTGGTTATCATTTTGAAGGCAAATGCATGAAAAATTAAATTGACGTTTCTTCTGTGTAGTTTTCTTATATGACCAGCGTCTTTAATTATATTTTCGATAGCAGCAGTGAAATCACATCCAGTAGACTGTAGACTGTGTGCTCCTACTGCAATGTGCAAAGACGCTTATAATCAAGATACACCAGGAACATTTTCTGAGCAGTGTTTGAGGTAACACAAAGGTATCCAATTATGTTTGAGCTAACTCAAATTTGGGACACTTTCCGGTTCTTCTGTGGGCCTCTTTCTAGCTGTTCAAAAACAGCCATAAACATAAGTCTGTTATGACTACCAGCATTGAGATGGGCAAAATTATTGCTGTCTCAGAACAGTAACTTCAATGTTTGAGCTAGCTAATTTATTTTTGGGTGTTAAGGGTGCCAACGCAGCAGACAACTTTTCCTGCTTGGGTTTTTTTTAAACTCTGGAATGCATTTGTTCAGTTGAACGTTGTATTGTCTGTTGTCTCCCACCGTTTTGAGCTAGCTCAAATTTGGGACCTAATCAGGGGTTTTCTGGGGCCCTTTGTTGCAGTTGTTATGTCTGTTACGATTGATGTCTATACCATCAGGGCAATGCGCAAAATTTATGATTGTCGATAACCGGTGTCTTCAATGTTCGACCTAGCTACAATTTTTAGGGGTTTTAGAGGTTCGACCTATAAGGTTTCTGGTATAGGGCCAATGGAGCAGACTACTTTTCTTGTCTGGGTCATTTTACACTATTTGGGGCGTATTTGTTTCGGTAAAATGTGTTTTGGTTATAGTATGTCCGTCCCAGGTTGGAGCTAGCTCAAATTTAAGCCACGACGAGACTCGACGTTGGACATGGAACACAAAGGCGTGCGGTCAGTATTGTCTATACCATGTCCTGCACATAGCACGAGGTGTGCCGATGACGCAGATCGTGACCCTGTTTAAAGGTCTTCCCCTGGACAACAACGTGATGGTGTATGTTTTATTAAGTGTCCCTTCCTGGTCGATATCCCCTTTCGGAACTCTGAACTAAACTTTGTAAAGAAAATTCAATTGTTTAGAGTGATTTTTTTGTAAGAATTGGGTTGGTCGCTTGATTATGATAGGTATACTATAGCCAATATGAATATGGATACTAGTATATATCTCGTCAGGCATTCAAAGAAAATGAAGACACCGAGTTTTTTTTAAAAATAGTTTGTCTCAGAACGAAGCCATGCAACCTGGTTGTAGAAAGGACGAAGCACCGCGACCTGGTACAGAACGAAGTCACATTATTTGGTTCTACAAATCAAAGCCATCTCGTAACTGGTTCTGATCAGTTTGAACCGAATTAAACCTCTCCGATTACAGCTAGACACTCAGGTCACTGTGTAGGCTACACTTTGCACTCGATGACCTCCACACCACCTAATATCACCCCACCTCCCCACCACATATCGGCCCCTCTCACTAAATTCTGCCGTGCATAAACCATCACGAGAAGACACCCACACTGCTATGCTCCTCTCCGCGAACATTTTAATTAATAACCCTTTCTTTATTAGTAAATTAGGAGCCCTTTTTAATAGTACTTAATAAGTAACAACCTTCCTTATTAGGTGCTAAGGTGCGGACCACCAAAGACTCCGTACCTATGACATAAGTAGTAACAAACGCCCCCACCCACCCCCATGTGCACCCCGCACCTTAGTACTTGATCAAAAACAACCCTTCCTTGTTATGTAATAGAAAATAAAAACCCAAATGCCCTAGAGAGCAGTCCGCAAAGCATCACAGAAAGACGCTCACACATTCAACCCTCTATTACAAGTCCACAAGTCTTTCCCTTCCGCTTCATTCGTTTCATTCCATGTATTGCGGTGGTCCCTCTTTTTGTATACAAACCAGAAATTGCACCTCCAATCACCGCACCATAGCAATAGTAGCACCTGTGCATGCCCATGGTTCGTTCACAACACTTGCAAAACGTTTTAAAACACATCTGCTTCGGGTAGTTCCAACATGATGTGACGGTGTGTCAGGCATTTTAGCTACGGTATGTATGTAGCTATAGAAGATAACTCCTTTCTGTCCTTGTTGTGATTTCAACTTTACGATTCCAGAAGACGCTTTTTTGCATGAAATGTTTACGTATTGGTTCATTTTTCCAACGTCAAAGTCATTGCATATTATGATTTTTATATCCGTCTCGTTCTGCACACTGTCCATATTGCGTAACCGTCATGCATATAATAAATTCAACCCATCAACACTTTGTAAAACCTTTTTATAAAGGCATCTTTTTACGTAGTAGTATATAAGACTTGCGTCCTCTTTCTCTATTCACTGATGACGTCAAAACATAACAGCACATGACTTTATGACGTCACTCGCTATTTCTCACGAGATCACCACGCTGTCATTGTTCCTTCTGTACCTTAGTGCATGATAAAGAACAACCATTAGCCTACCTGTTACGTAGGTAAAGTGCTTCCCGCCCGGTCCGCACTACTGAATAAAAAACAACCTTTCCTTATAAAGTACTAAGGTGCAGGCCAGCAGCTCCACCGCCCTCACTAGGCCCCTACACAACTAGTAACAAACGCTCCCTCACTCAGCACTACTTGATAAAGAACATCCTTTCTTTATTATGTAATAGCAAATTATATCCCAACTACTCACTCTATACTGCTTTAATAGGCGTTTGATAAATAGGCTACATTTTAAAAACTTTGTGTTTTGTGAGTTTGTGTTTCTATAGGCACCGGTGTGATCCAGATTGAATGCATTTGACTATACTCATTTTATTTATTTGAGGATTGATCTAAAATCATCATTTTAAATATATAATTTTTCTCAGACTTGAATTCAGAATGTTTTGTTATCTCAATGAAAGACTTATTAAGACAAATTTATTTACAACTATCTCTGGTAGCCTGACTGCATGGCGTCATATTACCTGGGCGTTTTTCTAAATTTAGAAATAGGGTCTCCGATGTGGATATGGCAGTCGGCTGTCATAGCTCATTGGGCGATTGTCCTGGGGGCGCCTAGGTTCTATTCAAGTGAACGAACTTGTCAAGACGCTGAATTATTGTGAGCACTATATAGTTACACTAAGATTCATTATCATAATGAGAATTATTTCAATACCGTATGTGAAATGTTTTAACATATGGGCTACTATATTGGTGTCCCCGAGGTCCATCTGCTCTCAGCCTAGGACCCCAAGTGCGATGACTCCGTGAACCCCACGCGCAAGCACAATGCATGTAGGCCTAGGCTGGCTACAGTCGACATTTTATTTAGGGTCCACATGCATGTACGTGCAGCCGTGGACGCGTAAGCACAATTTGCATAGCTCCCACTCTCCTCATTTTAGTCAATTTACACCTGATGACGATACAGGCATATGTATCGAAACGTTGTGTTCT
>JAVFBX010218823.1:0-11497 GCA_034783855.1 Mopalia kennerleyi | reverse complement strand
GGCCCAGGAGTGGAAGACCACGAGTAACCACGCCCCGTTGTTTCTGTGATCAGTGCTCTAACGAAATGTTCATTTTTAGACCCCACCCATCTTTAAAGGCTTGTCATATTGGTTGTACAGATTTTATTGAAATGACATTTTTGTACAAATGTTGTGAAAGGATTTCTCAAAAGCATATTACCAATCCTAAACTTCTGCATTGTTTAGTTTTTATTTTAATCGTTATATAAGGAGGTATCGTTTCTTTTGGACACTAGTTTATAATACGCATAATATTAAACAGATATTCTTATAGTTTCCACACAATTATTTAAATTACCCATGGAATAGAACAAAAATTTACCAACTGGCAGAAATTTTACCTGTACAAGCTGTACAGGTTTCAAGGACAGTTTCAGTTTCAAAGGTCCATCAGTGAGTAAGAACCATACTTGGCACTATTTACGGTAGAGTCGCATCTGGCATCTCCTCCTAGAGTTAATGGTTGGCCCATTCTATCATCTAACTGAGCTGCCTTCAAAATCCCAGACCTCCAGGACACTTGGGACTAAATAAGCTATTTGAAGCCTGAAGTATGTGCTGGCTGAAAAACACTGCAATTTCAATGTTTGAAAGAGACACTGCAAGAACAAAAAGAATTGCGGTTATGTTAACTGTAACAATATTTCATTTTTGATGATTATAATAAACTCGAGTGATTGGTGTTTAATGTCCTACTCAAGGGTAGGCTATTTCACTTATACGATGATACTGCAAACCTTAAGATAAAGGATAAAATTTACAAAACATCTGGTTCATCATTTAGATGTCTAACACTCATCAATGTCAACTATACATGCAAAGCTGGATCAATATAACCTAGAGGCACAGAACAAGTCATTTGCGGTATGATGAAAGATATGAGGGATCGTATTTACATTTATTTACAGGTTTTGGTGTGCGTGCTGGGCGTCTAAGCGGGACAGAATTGATCAGTGTATGTGTCCTGTCCGTCATTGTAGTTTGAGTAACTGTCGTTGGTGGGGAGACAGTTGTTGGAAGGTGGCAAAATTGACCTTGAAAAGCCGAAGATCTGTCAACAATTTCAGTCGATGTAGTAGTAAGGTCCAGGGTTTGTACGTCGATGTCATCCTGAGGCGGGGTGTTTCCGTTGTCGGAACATGTGGGGGGGGGGGGGGAATACGCGCGTTTTAAATTGCAGAAATTCGCCGTAGTTGAAGTTGGGACAAACTATTTTGTATGTTACGGGTCCCATAACGATAGTTATCGTATATGGTCCAAGCCATCGATCGGCAAACTTTTTGCTTTCACCGACTTTATATACTTGCCACCGGAGGTATACAAGATCGCCAATTATATATGCACTTCCTCGTGCTTTAGCATAATGTTGAGCTTTCATTTTGTCACACGACTTCGCTGTATGCTGTTTGACAAGATTGAACGCAGTGTTAAGTCGCTGTTGTAACTCTAGAGGGTATTCATTCACTGTTTGTTGTGAGGAAGGCTACTTGAAAACCACATCGATGGGTTTCCTGGGCAAACGACCAAACACAAGATATGCCGGTGCAAATTTTGTGGAAGAATGCTGACTGGTATTATAAGCCATACAGACAGGTGTAAGGTATCTGTCTCGTTCCTTGGTGTTTCCTTTGGCGCATTCCTTTGGAATGATGCAAAGCGATTCTGCTACCGCTTTATTGCAGCGTTCCACATGACCGTTACAACTCTGGGTGTATGGTGCTGTCTGGGTTTTCTTTATCTGTAAGAGTTGACACAATGATGCTATCAGTTTAGATATGAAATTTGCTCCCTGGTCTGTATGAATGGGGAATAAAGCGTTCCATCAGGACATTGGCAACACCTGTAGCAGTTCGGTATAGGCCTCAAGGTACTTTGTAAACTTACATAGTATCACTGATATGTATTGTCTTCCCGTCATTGATCTGGGTAGAGGACCTTGGAAATCCATGGAAATGAACTGAAATGGTTTTTCCACTATAATTTGGGTAGTGGCGCTCTAATCGAAGAAGTATGCGATTTTCTGAGAGCACACGGGCTACCTCCTCTACAAAACTTGTTCACGTCTGCTCTCCAACCTGGTAGAAACGATTCCGTATGTTGTCAATCGTACGAGCTTCACCAAAGTGTTTACAAGTGGGGTTGTAATGAGCTAGTCGTAGAACTTCTGGAATAAGACCACATGACACAGTTGGTAACCAATCCCTAAAAGGTTTAGAAAAGTCTGTATTGCGGCGATGTCTTTACCGACTGTTCTGGCGGTCGCCGTCCGCTAGTTACCCAGTTGATCGCGGTCTGAGTGACATAATCATTCTATTAGGCAACTGTCACGACAGAGCTGCTTCCTGGTCCAACTGCAAAGGTGTCTTCGACAAGTTGATCGTTTTATACTGTTGTGGTGATAGATGCAACGACACAAATAGGAGCAGAACTAACCGGAATACGCGAGAGACCGTCAGTATTGCCGTTGGACTTACCACGTCGGTATTGTATATCATAATTAAATTCTTCCAGCTCTAAGCTCTATCTGGTCAGTCGTGAGTTTAAATTCTTGAGGCTTGTGATCGGTTAGGAGAAGAAACGGTTTACCATACAGGTAAGGTCTAAAAGCTGTACATGCCCAAACAATGACCAAACATTCACGTTGAATCGTTGGGTAATTGAGATCAGAACTATTTAATGATCAAGAGGCGTAGGCTATCACGCGTTCGTATCCGTTTTAGATCTGGCATAAAACGGCACCTATATCTGTATGAAGCTGGAACTCTTGGGAAAAGTCAGGGTATGCCAAAATAGGCTCGGAGGTCAACATGTCATTTAGACATTGAAAGGCAGATTTACATTCTGGAGACCAAACAAATGGAAGGGTTTTTTCTGTCAGTCTGTTGAGGGGCTTGGGTATTTCAGCAACACCACGGATAAAACGTCGGTAGTATCCAGCAAGGCCCATTAATCTTCTTACATCCTTGACTGTTCTAGGAGAAGGATAGTTTCTGACGGATTCGGTCTTTCGGGGATCTGGTGAAAATAGCAACTTCAGTCTGCACAAAATGACATTTAGAAGTCTTCAGTTTGAGATTTGCTTCACGCTGGAAAACTCTTTTCAAACGTGACAGATGGTCGTCGAATGAAGAAGAATATACAATGATGTCGTCTAAATAAAGAAGGCAGATTTCCCACTGCAGGCCTGCAAGAACAAGTTCCATCAGACGCATGAACGTAGCTGGTGCATTCGTCAAACCGAAGGGCATCTTCTGAAAGTGATATAGTCCACCATCTGGTGCAGCAAAGGCTGTTTTTACTTTTGAAACTGTCCATTTCGATCTGCCAATACAGACTTGACATGTCAAGTGTTGTGAAATAGCGTGATCCAGAAAGAGAGTCAAGCGTTTGGTTGGCACGGGCCAATGGGTAACTATCTAGTCGAGTTATGGAGTTCAAGTCTATACAAAATCGTGTGTGACCGTCGCGCTTTTTAACAAAAACGATAGGGAACCGCTATGGACTGTTACTCGGTTCAATGAGATCATATTTGTACATCTCTTTTATGTGTTGCATGACAGTGTCGCGTAGAGCATGTGGAAGACGACGAGTCGGATCTTTGATTAGCGGTGCCAAAACACCAAATTTCTCTGCTGTTCCTCAATGTGGTTCCAAAATCGCGTCATAGCAGAGTTGTCCAGCAGTACCGTCAACTGATACTGGGGTGATCTGGCGCTAGCTCTACATCTTGCCGTAAGGAAATACGACAGACTGCAGGAGCACGTGGATCAGACACAATGAGTATAACAGTAGATGAAGTATCGTTTAGGACTTCGATTGTGCGACTACCATGATTAATCCTGATGTTGTTGCTTTGTAGAAAATCAATACCGAGCAAACACTTTCCTGACAAAGATGGGACAACGTAGACAGTGTGCATACCTTTGGCAGGCATAAGGGAAAACTCAATAAGCGGACTCTTTTGGGTGAAAATTGGCTGTTATTTGCAGCAACAAAGGTAGTTTCCACAGGTTTCAATTCCCATCTTCGAGACTCTGGAAGCGTTCGATATAAAGTCTCGTTGAACAGAGAGAGGCCAGAACCTCCATCTAATAGGCAATGAATTCTCTGTCCACCGATGATTACAAGAACAGTAATGGGCTTCCTGCCTCCTTGTGGATTTGCTGAAAATGTTCTTCTCGAAGATGGCCATTTTTTCAGCGCATATGTTAGGCCTCGTGATTCCACAGCTTGTTTATTGTCACTTTAGTTGTTAATACACCATCGTACATTGTCAACCTCTGCTTACCCAACTTTGTTATTATACCGATATGTTATACCCATTTACTGGTTAATTTGTACATACTGCCAAAAACTGTGTATTAATCTGACGCCTCATAACTTTATAAACATTTATGTGTCTCTGTATTTACTTTATTCCTGATGATGTTTTGATAATACAGCAAAACATTGAGTCAATATGAATTTTTCGTCACTTTACTCTATTATGTTATTAAGCTCGTCTTACGTCATTTGCGTAATCGATTTCTCACTGCAACGTCCACTAGGAATGAATTGTTTAGAAGTCGTGTGACTGCCCAAATCATACGTAATCGCCTGCGTACTTCTCGTCTCCATGCACGCCGGCCATATCATGGACCAATTTTAACCCAGTTACACCGACGTTGACGGCTTCTCTGGGCACAACGACATCTGAGATAGACGTGATTGGAATAGGGTCGTTTTTAGTGACGAATTTAGATTCATTTTGCACTTCGCTGATAGGAGAGTTATAGTTTGGGGGAGACGCGGTGAACGGAACGCACAGTGTTGTGTGCAGAAAGTGGACCGTTTTGGGGGCGGTAGTGTTATGGTTTGGGGTGCCTTTAATGGTCTTGCCAGTTCCCGACTGATGGTCGTTCAAGGAAACCTAACTGATGCAGGACACAGAGATCAAGTGCTCATTCCAGAGCTTTTGCCATTCATGGCAGCTCATGGCCCAGGTCTGACATTCCAACACGATAATGCCAGACCTCATACGGCCAATTTAACGCGGAATTACTTTAGGAATGTTGGCATCAATGTCATGGAGTGGCCCTCAATGTCTCCCGACCTTAATCCCATAGAACATGTATGGGGTTTGTTGGGCAGAAGACTCCGTCAAGTAAGGAACCCTCCACAGAATTTGCAGGAACTTGGTGCCATGTTGGTTCATTTATGGCCACGCATCCCCCAAGCTGTGTTTCATTCAATCCACGAGGAGACATTGCGCCGCAGGTGTGAACGCTCATGGAGGGCATACGCGCTATTGAATGCTTTCATCAAGTTGTAACTTATCGACATCCAAACGAGTGTGAAGTTTCTTTTTTGACTGAATTTATTTCAATGAGCCCTCTTTGTCATGGAATTCAAATAAAATTACTGATTTTGCTTTTAGAATGGCGAGAAAACCAAGCCAAAATCTAGTATTATACATCTTGCATGTTACCAAAAAGAGGCACCGTTAGCAAGACTTCGGTCGCCTATTGCTTTTAGTTGACCTTTTTAACAGATTGACAAGAGACTGTTGCATTGACTGTCCTCTGAACTTTTTAACCAGGTATTAGATTGATTGATTGATTGGTGTTTTACGCCTTGCTTAATTGTATTTCACTTATATGACGGCGGTGTGTTCCAACAATAATTGACACTAGCACAACAAAGATGTTAAACATTTCCATAATGTTAGAAAGTTAAATTACTTTCAGTGCTAAGTTAAACCTGTCCTTAACGAGAGGGTGGACAGGTATATACATTTAATTATTTATTAAACACATTGACTGTTAAACTCTCTATTTTATACGAATAACATTGATACAAGCATGATTTTGTTGCGTTCGGTTTTGATTAAAATCCTGTTGTGAAAGATCATTATTTACTAACAAGTTACTTAAATTTTATTTTCATATCCTTAGAAACCTCTTAGTAATCAGACATTGATTTTAATAGCTGTTATTTTCAGGGTTACTGATTGTATTTACACAATTAAAGACTGAAAAGTGAACATAACACGCCACTAGGGATCAAAAGTGCATATTTAAAATTGAAGGAAATATAAAAGTGACAGACGGTGATCCAGATCAAAACAGGAATGATCCCAACAGTTAATACAGACAATGATTCGCATCGCTTTTGTTACAAATTATTGACTATTTCTACATGTTAAAAGAGACGAAGGGGCTTAAATCAAGGTTAAGATATCTGACATCTTTAAATAATCCGAGTTGTGGACAGCTGGCCAGGGAAGAATGTCTGCATAAGATTATTGTCAAACTGATGGTGTGGCATGTACGTCAATGCGTGAATTCTATTGTTGTTCATTAGGATGAATACTTAACCTAAGCCTCAAACTAACCCTAAACCTAACAATATACCCAAACCATTTCTGATATTCCGTCGCGGTTGCAAATGCGACCTGTGTAATTGGCTTTTCAAAATATACAATGAAATTATTAAGTATTATTCGAAAATCGTTGGTCTTTCAATAACGAATATCGCTATGTGCCTCAGCGGCAGAAGGAACGAATAGCCATATGTGCCGCCGTGGCAGAAGGAACGAATAACTCCATATGCCACCACAGCAGAAGAAATGAATAGCCCTTATAATGGACGTATAACCCCATTTGCCGCCGCGACAGAAAGGACGAGTAGCCCTATGTGCCGCCGCAGCAGAAAGGACGAGTATAGCCCTATGTGCCGCCGCAGCAGAAAGGACGAGTAGCCCTATGTGCCGCCGCAGCAGAAGGGACGAATAGCCATATGTGCCACCGTGGGGCAGCAAAAGGGACGAATAGCCCTATGTGCTACAGAGGCACTTGTATGACGACGGATTGTCCACTGCACACTGTTCCATCTCATTACGGTGGAAAAACGGGCAGAAACCTCGTAAAAACCACCCTCGCATCCATCATGTGACTCACTCATATACCTGATGGACTCGTCCCGTGAACGATAAGTTGGAGTAGGATTAGTAAGCGCACACGTTACCTCAAAGCCACGGCCGCAGGCCTCAAATCATAGACCGCACTAAGTTGTTTACAAGTGGATTACAATACAGTTAATCCACTTAAAGTGTTCGTTCTGTACGTTAAATATATGGTGGACTTTTTAAGCTACAATAATTATTTTTGTAGTGATCATATTCCTGAAGTAAATGTATATTAACATGTAGTGCATTACATGTATATATATAATTTTATTTTGTACACTGACTTGTACAGCTTCTGTTTGGCTGTTCTAAAATTGTGAGTAATGTAAAGAAAACATGGTGTTAAAATTCCACCATAGATTTTACCCACAGTACCAACATTTTGAGTGACTTTCAGTGGAAAATGGGCAATCTTACGAAGAATGTAATTGCAGTTATGTTAACTTGGTAGGGTAAATAATTTGGCAATGACTTTGCTGTTTTGTTTTCTTCCCCTATAAGTTTCCTGTGTCTTGTTCGTGAAGTCGTCTCGAGGATGGAAGGGATCCGTTTTAACCGTAACATCGTGTATTATGTCCATAAAAGGAGTAGCCTACTGTGTCAACGGTCTGGGTATCGGATTTGTGGGATGTCAGGAGGCTGTCGAACATATGGACTGTCGGACCCGGGGGTGTCGGATTTGTGGTCTGTCGGACTGCTGTTGGTTCGGACTTGCGGACGCCTCCCGTTAATGTTAGACCCCTATCTGCAGCCCCCATTAAATGTTTTCTAAATCCATTCACATCTTTTTATTCCAACTGTAATATTTATGTATATATACTGCCATATTTTCCCCTCTGTCATTAAGTTTAAGAAGGGTGCTGGTATTCAATATAATAAATGTAGGAGTTGAAATCCATAGAGTTGTGTTATTACTGCTACAGCTTCTAAATGTCCGGCAAAACAAGAATATTATACTTACCCATTCGGTCTGGAATCTGGTACAATCCTATTTAATGGAATTAAATCACTGGCTAATACATTAACATGTTGGGTATTCATGTGTTTCTCCACAAGTTTTTTCTCTTTCCCAGCAAAAGTAAGTCCTCGGCCATTTTCCCCGTCACGGCCCATGTCGTTTTTACCATAGTCGTCAATGAGAGGATTTCCTGTGCGAAGTCCAGGTTTTTTTCGAAACTCGTCAGCAGTGACCAGTACCCGAGGGTTCTCCATTTCTCCCAGTGAGTTATTAAGAAGCACTACAACTGCAGGCGAGTTTCCATTTTCAACAACATTGCTATAAATGCTACGTCCGCCTTCGTTAAATTGCACAGCGTCAAACTGTATTTTCGGCTGGGCTCTGATCAGAATCACTCTCCTAGTCCCAATAAATAGACTCAGTCCACCAACAGAGGAAAATAAGAAGTGAACGACGGAAAAACCGACCAAAGATACGAGCGCCATGGAAAGGTTACGGATGCGTAATCGCATGATAGCGCCTTTATCCTTACCGTCTATCGCACATGACTGGAAGCCGGCTGAACTCAAGTTATTCTGAACCCCAGCTACAGATTACTGTCCATAATCCCGCTCGATATAACTCTGGGTCGTTAGAGTGATGGTTTATGTTATCTCACTATCATAGGCGTGGTTTTGAAGTTCTTCGAACACAGTGTTGATATGACATTACCGACAATAATACAACTATAATGAAGAGATTGCTACTGAATCTTGGATGCAGAAGAGTCGCTTATTTTTGTAAAACTAAAAAAAAAAAGTGTGGAGCCGTATTAGCTAAAAAAAATTATTTTAGTGGTAGCAAATTCAAAACATTAATACCCAACAAAAGGGCGATGGCCCACCTAGGCCCCGGAAGCTGTGGAAGTAGTTAGTCAAAGTTACGAAACTAGGGAGACTGATGTCAAAACCAAAGTTATTTCTATCACGAGTTTTGGATTAACCTAAAAGTATGTATGTAGATGATATTTTAGACTTTTTTTAAACCTCGTTAGTAGTGTTATGATACAATAGCAGTCCGTCGCAGGCCTGTCTGTTTGCATCACAATGACGAGTTTGAAATATTGCTATACCAAACGATTTAATGGAATGGGATATGCTTTTTTCCAGTCATATACTGCAAAACTATTGCACACAACCCCAGACGTTATTAGTACATTGCTCCCATTCTATTCTGCCAGCTAGATTGCTAATTTCTGTTTTTTTATCTTCCTTTTTACCTCCTTTTTTATTTTAAGACCTGAATGGGTGCAGTTCAGTAGGGCGTTCACGTCACTCAATCGGCCAATCACATTTTAGTTGATTTTTATGTAACTCAATTCCGTTCAGGAAGATATTGTGACCATAGACACTTGTATCTAGTTAAACATCCGCTACCAGTGGCCGGCTTTGTCATTGATTAAATTGTATATACACACAAGATGGGAAAGGACCTTTAGCAGCAACTCCTATAATCGACATATAAAAACAAATCAACCAAAATAAAACTCACGTGGAATCTTTTGCCCGAAAAATATCTCAAATAATCAAGCGCCTGAGTTTTGCCCATATAGAGTCCTGTACGCCAATGATCCCATCCCAGACATATTGCAGCTTCACAGAATTCCTGTTAAAAACACACAATTGTTGCTGGTTTATATATAATCAGGTCGGAGAAAAGAACAAATGAACAATAACAGTTATACACATTGACGTTTGTGTCTGATATTTTTTCTAAATTTGCCCGAATTTTGGCCGAAAAAATAGCGTATGTTCACTATCCACGTGTTTGCAAAAACAGCCACAGCAATATATCTGCACTGGTTCTCTATACAATTGCAAATTCCTCTACTTAATGATAAAACCTATTATTATTTACACATTTTAATGTCCACTTAGTTCTGCGTTCACGTGTACTATGCGGTCAATATGGTAACCGTACACAGCAACCAGGCTTAATTAACTAATACATAAGTCTCTATTTTTTTTTAAATTCTTTTTCTTTTGACGGAGATTAACACTACGTCATCTGTCTACATAAGAATATTTAATGTGGTATTGCGTAGCGAAACAGGCTGGCATGAATCATCGAAATAGCTTGGCAGATCTTCAATTAATATTTTATAAAGGTTTGGGCTTAGTGGATCACCGTGTCGGACACCGATTTGGGACTTAAAATTGCTGTGAGTTTAGATCCCACTTTAATTCTACAGGAGGCGCTGTTATACAAATCTTCGATTATTTGGTAAGTTATAAAAAATAGCCCTATGTGTATCACACTACCAAAAGCCCTCCGTCCGATTTCATATTTAGAAGATAATTTGTCCCGAATGAAATTTTTCTTGTGCAGTGCCAATGAAGAGTACTGACCTTTATTATGTTCATGGGCTGTCTGGTTGACTGTTGATTTCTGGGTTCCTCTGTCTCTTTCTTGCTGCTGGATTGATTGCAAGGCTCTTGGTTTCTCGGTTTCCCTGCCACTTTCTGGCTGTAAAGTTCCGGTTCTGATCTGCGTAAATGAAATTAAGCTGTCTTGTAGAAGACGATAATATCCTTTAATTGGATCGCAATGGTTGGGGCTGACGTGAAATGTTTTTTGTAGGATATCCCTAGATCGCTGGATATGGCCTTTGCGGTCTAGAATCTGACGTTAGAAAAGGAAAGCAATTATGCACAAAAATCATTCAGATTTAGAATTTTGTTTAAAATGTTACAGATCTTTAATAGTAGAATTTCGAAGCCAATGTTACACGACTTGAAATTTATCCAGGCATATTGACTGCTGATAATGGTTTTGCTAATGTAAGTAAAAAAATGAAACACATCCTTTTAAAAAAATACATTTTAATATAGGCCTAAACAGAAAATGCGGGAATATTATAATGTTGAGAAAGACAATTTTGTTTGCCTCCGCCGGGATTCGAACTCGGAGATCTGGCAAAAGGGCCAGCGTTAGAATGTAATATATATATATATATTGTGGCTTTGTTCGTCAAAATGTAATATCAGGGAACACCACCAGCAAAGCCCTGAAAACGTAACAATGAGGAAGTCAACTGCAGAAACAAAATGATGTTGATATGTCCAAAAAGAAACCCGGCGGTCTGTTGGCTTCGGGTATTTGAGGAGTCAAACACGATGTGCCCCCATCCCCTTAGTGGACGTCCTTGTTCCCTTGTAAGATACTCTATATTCGAAGTTTTACACAACACTTGAGCTCTATTTTTGGCGGACCTCCGTCTTGTAAGCAATTTTCTTCGTTGACAAAACAATGCTTTTGCGTTTGTCATCGACATGTACGACTGATCTGGCCGGATATACGGTGACATGATATCCCTGGCCCACGGTTAATGGTCCAAGAGCCAATCGCATATTTGTAATTCAAACCTAGAAAGGACAAGCCAGGCGTGTCCATGCCAAGATATAGAAAATCTTAATCACATTTACATTTTGGAATTTGGTCTCTGGAAATGTTACAAATGCGGGGGACACACGGGCGATTATAATCGCCCGGTCGCGGCGATTCTACCAATCGCCGAAGTAATCGCCACGTGT
>JAVFBX010218812.1:0-11497 GCA_034783855.1 Mopalia kennerleyi | reverse complement strand
GAACTAATATGGATGAGTGTGCCGATACATGTAGGTTAGCTGTCTGTTATCCGTCCCCGAAACGGAGAGGCAGAACATTCACCATGGGTTGAGAACTTGAGATAGGCGGGACATAGGGCTAAGACGGAGGAATTTGCCCTATTCATTGTGCTAGGTTAATGGTTAGGGTTAGGGGTTAGGGTTAGAGTTAGGGCACTCCATGATGAAGCGATCCAGACTTACATTTTAAATCATGTTTCCTGGACACTTGACGTCCACCTATATGCCTATAATAATATTACATACTATTCAAAACATGTAGTTCCACTGATCAGTTTCACATAACTGACCTATAAACTAAATAATGAAAACTCTATTTATACAATTATCACATAGCTTTTTAAAATCATGTGGTAAAGCGGATAGATATTTATGCAGTTGTAACTTAGCTATAAAACGAGAAATAGACTAAATAAAACAAAGGCCATCAACACAAAATTTGACCAGACAATTTTGTTGATTAAAAAAAAAACGGGTCAATAATCATTGTTTTTGGCAAAATACTTGTAATTAGAAAACCAAAACTGGGGTGTCTTTTCTCCAACCTTTGTCAAACAGTCTGCCTGCATCCGCTGGTGCATTGTTTTCTCTGACACACTATTGCTGGCTGTCATTATCAAGCAATAGCATATCTTGCATGGATATGTTTTACCGACGTGACGTCACAGGGGTCAAGGTCACCCACTTCAAGCGATGTAAATTATAGTAATTTAAGACAATAAATGATCAATTTAGGAAGAATTTTATTTCTTAAAATTGTGCATATCTAATTCTTTGTGTATTAAAGTACAAATAATTACAAAGTGGGGCTGAAGTTCTGCGGATCTCCTTTAATGTCGGTGCTTTCGTTTTGGCGATCCACCAGCCCTATGTGTTCTGTTGGCTTTTAACCAGTGTTGGGGCCACTGGGCCGTCCTCGAGTAATTGGAGGTGGGCCAGATGTAGAGAAGAAGTCTGATGTTTACCCTTGGAATGCGTCGAAGTGGTTTGCGAGAGCAACCGTCTCCGACTCAAGGGATTTACCATCTTCGCGAGCCAAGGTTAAGACATGGGTGTATTAATCTTGGCACATTGCAAACCTCTATCGTGTTATCTGAGTCAAATAAAGGCACATAATGTTGTCCCATCTGGGGTTTTCCCCTGAATCCACCGGCCAATTAAATACGACTGGGGGAAAAGAATGACTGAAACCAGTGCTCGATATCAGCTTATAAACATGACCAAGAGCAGGTTTTCTGTTCACAGTTTAAATAATATCCAAATCTAGTCGTTCTATTTCTTGGAGTCTCATTTTGTAACGATCAATTACTATTTAGCTTTTTAACACAGATGGGCTGTAGGCTTATGCAAGGCTTGGAGGTAACACGGCGACGGTTTTAATAAAACGATGAGGTCGCTGATAGCCTGGGGTCCCACGATTTTGGGTGTATGCTGTCAATATAAATCCAACATTAGAGGCTAGGCCAGGACACCAAAAGCCATGAAATGTCGCATGTTTTCTCTCTAGCAGTATATATATAGAGATATCATGTTTTCGGAAAATAGGGATTTACTAGTCAATGGTTTAAGAGAGAGGGGATCAACCCTCTGTACATGACGAACAATTATTGGCTGTACAAACTGAAGCGATTGTACAGCATCCCTTTTGGGAATGGAAGGGCCAAACACCGGGCAGGATGGCTTTTTGTTAAATGTCGGTTATATTTTAAAAAATTCGTTTTCCACTCTTGAGTGCGACGTTCAACCCCAATCAAAACGGATTGGAGCCATTTTTAAAGGCACAACTTCAATTAATGGTGAATGTGTCTATCAAGTCTAACAAAGATAGGCCTTATAGTTTTCGAGTTCTGCTCCGGGAACGGATTGGAGCCATCCAGACGAACGGACAGGCAGACGGACTGATTTCTAAAATGATGAATCCGTAATAACAAAAGGCACAAGTACAGGTAATGGTCGATGTGCCTACCAAGTATTATAAAGATTGGCTTTATAGTTTTAGAGTTCTGCCCCGGAAACGGATTGGAGCCAAACGGACAGACAGACGGACTGATTTTAAAAATGATGAATCGGTAATAGCAAAAGGCACAACTACAGTAAATAGTTAATGAAGAATTTTTGGCAGAAATTTCTAAACATAAAACTATGTAAGATGAGGCAGTATATAATCTAACTAATACGCTTGTATCTGCTATCCAAAATCCTTAGCCTTTAAATTATATGGTACAGTTGCAAAGGGGAGTAACTTTGAAGTAACCCAGGATTCAAAATTTGATTTAATCCTGAATATAAAAAGCTAAAGAAGAAAACCGTAATGCAAGATAACAATACAGTCGTCACAGTACTAACTACAAGAACAGTATTTTCGTTATTTTGGGATAACACTTTCTTAGTTTGAACAGATTCTAGTTCAGAAAATTTGCAGGTTGAGACCCGTCCGGGAATCGAACCCACGAAACTTACTTAACGCGTTCTTCTGTGTACGCAGATGTTCAACGTAGAAAAAAGTCACGCAATTATGCAAATTTCCCCATTAATTATGCAAATTGGATCCGTTTATTTACTATTTTACTTAAGCTTTTGAAATTTGCATAGTGCATTCTTCTATGTACGCAAATGTGCAATGTAGAAAAAAAGTCACGGAATTATGCAAATTTCATCATTAATTACGCAAATTGGCTCCGTTTGTCTGCGAAGCTTCTCCGGGCTGTATCTTGGTTACTATTTTATTTAGGCTTTTGAAACTTACTTAATGCGTTCTTCTGTGTACGAAGATGTGCAACATAGAAAAAAAGTCACACAATTATGCAAATTTCCTCATTAATTATGCAAATTGGCCCCGTTTGTTTACTATTTTAGTTAGGCTTTTGAGATTTTCATAGTGCATTCTTCTATATACGCAAATGTGCAACGTAGAAACATAAACATGGAATCATGCAAGTTTCACCATAAATTATGCAAATTGACTATGTTTGTCCGGGCTTTATCTTGGTTACTGTTTCACTTAGGCTTTTGAAACTTGCTTAATGCGTTCTTCTATGTACGCAGATGTGAAAGGTAGAAAAAAAGCCACACAATTATGCAAATTTCCCCATTAATTATGCAAATTGGCTCCGTTTGTCTGGGAATCTTGTTCGGGCTGTATCTTGGTTACTTTGTTACTCAGGCTTTTGAAACTTGAAAAGTGCATGCTTCCATGTACGCAGATGTGCCACGTAGAAAAAAAATCATGGACTTATGCAAATTATGCATAAATTTGGGAAATTGGCTCTGTTTGTCTGGGAAGCTTATCTGGGCTTTATCTTTGTTACTATTTGTCTTAGGCTTTTGCAATTTGCATAGTGCATTCTTCTATGCACGCCGATGTGCAACGCAGAAAAACATCGCAGAATTATGCAAATTTCCCCATTAATTATGCATGAAAGTGTTGTTAAGTAATGGAACAACTGATAACCTATTAATTTGATAGGTTGCTGAAAAACTAATTTGCATAAAATTTGATGAAAGGAAAGAACAGGGGCCGATTTCACAAAGAAATTTGTCACTCCAGTGAATTCCAGTATATCACTACAACACTAAGTAAATGGCTACACTGTAAATCCAAACGTTTAGGTTTTAAACGCAAGAATAAACGGGAAACTGTAACACTTTTTAAACACAATAATGTGTTTATAGCCAGTATCTTAACATAATGTTTAATAAGTTAAACAATGTGTTTAAACCCCAAAACAATGTGTTTAGTTCCGTTAAACACAGTGTTTATAATTTTTGAACATCATTTTGTGTTCAACATCTAAACACAATAATGCGTTTATGGGTCGGTCACACTTTTTAAACGGAATATTGTGTGTATTGCCTCTGAAATAAACACTTAGTTGAGTTCACATAGCAAAACCATTAGTGTTGCACCACACAGGGCTCGACAAAATGCCCAGATGATCGGGAACTGCTGTTGACATGGGCGAAATTGATCGCCTATATACAAAAGCATCTTTTACCATTAAATTCCTGGCCTGGGGGACGTAACCATCCATCCAGAAGCGTACATCTATAGTGAGTGTTGCATGAACCCCAAACACGAGCATCAAGTTCTTTTTTTTTTGAAAATATTCTTTATTCAACATCGTGATAACACATGGTTACAACAAATTCCTTTATCAGTTCCAAGTTAATAAAACCCAACACAGTACATATCACAGTAAGTTTTGGAACTGATAATAATCATAATAATATACGTATATTTCAATTAAAGCCTTATTATCAAGGTATCGTTGCTGTTTAGTAATACTAAGGGATTTGAGTTTAGAAAATCCCTGTTACATTTCGCTGGATTTTCTTTCTCATAATAATAGGCCCGTCTCTGTTTGATAGACTTTACAGTGTAAAACTTAAAAAATTCATATACTTCCACAGATTTGTTATGATACATATATAAATTTCGACATTTTAAAACAGCATACCGAGCACAACTACAGAGAAAATTGACAAATGTACCGTTAATTTTTGAATGTTTTCCCGAATAACCAAACAAGAGAAGAATTGTGTAGTCAATCCCATTTAGGTAACTAACCGGAGCAAACTGAAATAAAACTTCTAGTTTCTCAGCAAAATAGGTAGCAAAAGACGAAATTGAAGAACAACTAGTAAATAGGTGCATCATATCTTCCTGCGCAGAATTACACATGTCACACAGAACTGTGTTTACCCTACCTATCTTGAATAGTCTGACCTTTGTAAAAATAGCATTGTGAAGGATGCGGAAATCCAGATCTCGGCATTCCGGAGACTTTACATTTAAGGAGGGAAGCATCCACAAAGAGTCAAATTCTAACTTAGGAAACACAATAGCCCATTTATTTATACACACACAACTCCCTTCTATACTTTTACGTAATACTCCATAGAAGTCTTTAGTAGTAAGAGTCTTTACCCATTTGTTTTCCCCTTTTATATCAACAATAATCTGTACTTCCCCACATGGCGTATCGTGCTGGGACATGTGTTCAAAATCAGCTGGTATACAGGAATTAATTAGAGTGTACATTGCCTGCACTTTACTACGATCTACCTCTGGACAGTAGTCAGAGATAATCTCACAAATACCCGTTTCAGGGAGAAAACCCGGGACAGTCTCATATAGAACATGTCTTACCAGAGTGATACCAGCTTTTACAAATGTATTCGATTTTAGACATCTGCCTTTACCACTTATTCGTGGATTTCCAAACAACGGTTGGGACCAAAAATGTTCCCTATTTACAATAACTAAGTTAGCATTCTGAAGAAAAATGCTCCAACTTTTTAACATTTCTTTGTAGAACAGAGGAAGTTGTTGAAAAACATTATTATTATACGACATATATAGTAGTTCAACTGTCAAATTTAACCCGCCACACCTCATCAAGAACAGTCTCAAACAGTTCTTCCATACATTACTAAATGAGGGATTTAAAAATTTGGCTAACATCTTAAGTTGAAACGATTGTGCTTTTGTTGCAATGTCCTGAAAATTCACCCCCCCCCCCTCAACAATTTGCTTGACAAGAACGCCATATGAGACTAAGTGCGCTCCACTTTTCCATAAAAATTGTACACACATTTTACGTATGTCATTAAGAAACTTAACTGGGATAGGAGTAACTGCAAGTTTATACCATAATTTAGACATAATAAGCGTATTTACAAAAGTCACTCTCCCAAAAATTGAAACATTACGCAATTCCCAAAGTTTTAAGGTGCGTTTAATAGACTGTGACAATTCTTCCCAATTTAGCATGTCAGCCTGGTGTTGATCAGGCCCTAAATATACACCCAATATTTTGATACAATCATATTTTACATGTATATTAAAAACTGGATTATTTACACAATTATTCCCCACATACAACAGTTCATTTTTATCTAAATTAACCCGTGCATTTGAAGCTTTACAATATTTATTTACAATTTCAAAAGTATGTTGGACCGATTCCGTACCCGCTAACGTCAGGGTAATGTCATCTGCGTGCTGAAAGCTGAGCGAGCTGACCACAGTATTAGGTATATTTATACCTTTAATCAGATTCGAACTTTTTATCAGTTCTCCTAGTGGTTCAACCGTCAAGACATACAACATAGCGGAAATCGGACAGCCCTGTCGAACAGATTTAGCAACTCTAAAAAAGGCGTTATAAAACCATTCACTTTTACAGCACTACGTATATCATAATAAAAAACTTTAATCCAATCGATACATACATCTCCAAATCCAAACTGTTTCAAAACATCAAACAAAAACTGATGTGACACCCTATCAAACGCTTTTTCCTGATCCAACTTTAATATATACAGATCTAAGCTGTCTTGCTGTACATAAGAAATAACGTCGCGAATGCTAGCTATCGTGTCAGCAATATCACGGCCGGGTACACAGCATGTTTGGAAAGGGGAGATAATACTCTCCATCACACACTTTAACCTGTTTGCCATACACCTTGACAAGATCTTATAGTCCACATTTAACAGTGTTATAGGTCTCCAGTTCTTTAAATTATCTTTACTTCTTCTTTTTTTGTAAACAAGAGAAATCACACCTGTTCTCATAGAACGTGACAAACTTTTGTCAGAAAAAATACCCTGACAAACATTCAGAAAAATATCACATAATTCATTCCAAAAAAAGGAATAGAATTCTACAGTAATTCCGTCGTTACCAGGACTTTTACCCCTTGATAGCCCTTTAACGGATGAAGTAAGTTCCTCTTTAGTCAAAATCTGATCACATGATTGCTTATCACCTAAGTCTAACCTGGTTTTGATATGTGACAATACTTCTTTGACAGAGTCGTTATCAATCTCATCTTTAGAATACAATTCGCTATAGAATGATTGCACTTCATTAATAATATCATCAGAGTCTGATATGACATGCCCTGAATTAGAGACAATTTGTTTTATTATTTTATTCTCTTGTCTCTGTTTTTCTAAGTTTAAGAAAAAATTTGTATTTCTGTCTCCTTCAACCGCCCATTGATCTCCTGATCTTAAAATGGCCCCTTGACAGATTTCTTTCTCTAAACCCCGTAACTCTTCCTCAAGTTGTAATATTGTAGTATGGTCATAGTTTTTTACAACAGCAGCGCGCCTGTATTCATTGTCTAGTTTACATTGAATGTCAAACATAGCTTGATTGTTATCTTGTTTGCGTTTTTTACCATACAAAATAGCCAATTGTTTAAACTTGTATTTTAAATTGTCCCACCAGACCCCTATTTCACTGACATAAAGAGGACTTTTCTTTTCATTGACTATTGTTTCTCGGACTTTTTGACAAAATTCAGTGCTCTTTAAGAGCGAATTGTTAAATACAAACAAACCAGGTCCCCTTTCTACAGTACAAACATCCAATCTGAGAAAAACAGTGCTGTGATCACTGTGACTGTTGCGTCGAACATACACAGACTTTACCATACGGGTGATATTATGGCTTGTAAACACGTGATCTATTCTACTTTGTTGTAAGACGCCCTGTACAGTTCTTCTCCACGTGAAACTTATTTTGTCAGGGTGTATATACCGCCAAATATCTCTTAATGAAAAAACAATTGTTAATGACTTTAACGCTTCGCGTGATCGATCACTCTCCATAATTTTGGTTGCTCTATCGAGGGGAGAAAAAGTTACATTTAAATCCCCAACCAATATCGTATTTACGTCCCTGCGTATAAAAGCAGCAAGCTCTCCAAAAAAGTCACACCTTTCACTAACTTTGTTTGGAGCGTAACAATTTATAATATCAAAATCAGTGTTATCTAAGCACAGAGTTATTCGTATAATTCTACCCGTATTGTCACATTTTGTATCAGTCACTTTCCCTTCAAGTGACTTTGCCACTACAGTGGCCACTCCACAGCTATTATAAGTTCCATTACTATGAAAAATATCGCCACTGAATAAATGTTTGTAAGCATTTAAAAAATCATTGTCCCAGTGTGTCTCTTGTAAACAAAATACATTGCAATTTACAACAGAAAATAAACTATTAATTTTTTCTATTTTATCACTATTTCGGAGACTATTACAGTTTAGTGAACCAATCAAAACCATAATTGAAAAGTAAATAAGAGAGAATAAATAATTAACGGCCATTTTAATTAGTCAACTGTAGAAGGTTTTTTCCGATACGGCGTCATTCTGTTCGACTTGCCTGTCGTCGGCTGAGAGTTGATTCTCCTACTCCTTCTACAGGTGACCTGGGTGAAGCTCGTTTCTTGTGAGCTGTCACAATCAGTGTTTTCCATGTCAGAGTAACTGGTATGTTGATCCACAGGTACTCCCTCATTGGTATCCCCACTTGTACTCTGCTGATCGGTAGTGGTCTCAGCAGGTAGGCTATTAACTGATGTTACACCATGTTGCTGTTGTAACAAACCGCTGGACGTCTCATTAGGTCCATTGTCCTGCACGGGATCTTTGTCACCCTGCTTAACTGGTATTGAAATCTCCCTTTTTGTATCTAACTTAGCGGGGAGCTCGGTTTCACAGTCAGAATGTTCTTGTTCTAGATTGGGTCCTGAACAGGTGAAATTTTGACATTCACACTCAAGTTGAGAGAGCCCACACCTATCGCACAATAAATTAGAAGATTCGTCCACATCGCTATCATAACAAACACAGTTTTGCCCATGTCTTTTACACCCATCACAGGCGATCGATTGGCAAGCTCTGATCACGTGTCCCTGGATTCCGCATCTATGGCATACATATTCAGGGCATTGTTTATATAAATGTTCATCTGAGTAGCAAATGGAGCATACTTTTACTTGACCGTCATGTAGAACCCGGAAGAATTCCGGACCTGACGCCGTTTGAAATCTCATAGCATAAGGGAGAGATTTAATACCTGGTGGCAGTAGTACTTTAACAAACCTAGTACCGTCTGCAACATTTGTGCCCCTATGGAACCGCCTTTTAATGTCAGATAGTATTTTCGCATTGAGTTCCTCAAGTCGATCTCTTATGTCTCTATCATCGATATAGGATGGCAAGTGCATAAATGATACAAGCACTGTTCTTTGGGAAATCTCAATAATGTCAAAATGCTCACCTCTAATCTCAACTCCATTCAGTAGAACATCCACCGCTGCTCTATCCACCACAGTAATCTCATAGCACTCAGTTTTCGGAACGCACGCAAGAATTGATCCTATTCCACACTCAACTTCAATCACATCAATAATATCACCGGCACTTATCTGCTTTCCACTCAACATCAACTTCATCGTATAATCCTTTGAATAATATTTCATGTCTCTAGACCGCCTCGATCCTCCCGGAGTGGCCATTCTCTACACCTACTTTAACTGACTCCCATTTGACATACCAACAACAACAACAACGCCATATATAACAAAAGCTGACAAAAACACGTCTGTGCTCACCAGAGGTCAGTCCGCCCCGTTGAGTGTTTTCCCGCGTTTAAGGGCGGTCACCATGTGGTGTGAGGTGTGTTGGGGGTTCGATTAGGGGTGTTATGATGTAGTGTGTGTGATCTGTGCTGGTTCACCTGTGAAAGTAGGGTTTTGATGTGCACTACTAGTTATGTAATCATTTTTACTACATGATAACGTTGAACGTTTTCCCTAGTTCATTGGGGCAACCCTTTGACAGCTGTGAAACACGTTGTGGCAGGTGTGTTGGGCCTTAACGTTATGATGTAGTGTGCGTGATCAATGATCGATCATCTGTGGAAGTGTTTAGGTGTGTGGTTCGACCCGGGTCTCACCTGTGAAAGACGGCTTTAGTGTAAACTCTGTTACCTAGAGAAAGAGGACGCAAGTCTTATATTTTAGTACAGAGAATGAGTGTCTTGAGTCACCGGTTTTAAAAAAAAGAGTAAATTAAATTAATTCTATTGCTAACGATGGCGGGGTATGGATAGTGTCAATGATCGAGCCGGGCGTCAAGCCATTGTTATGCAATGACTTTGAGATTGAAAAAAAAATGCGTCATGACGTCAATATGTCGAGTAAACGTGTCTCCTAGCGTCTCAAAAGAACGTGACAACAAAGGCATCGACCGAGCTATCTCCCTTTCAACGGCAAAGTACAGATGGCGTAACGCTTGACAATCCGGGTATTTGCTATGACCTTCAAAACGAAGGTTTGTTACGTAACAGCAGCAGAAGGCTGTGAGTGAAGTCACTTATTGACGTCAAAACCCAGCCTGTGATACTCTAGATACTCTGTGTAAAGAGAATTGTTTTTTTATGGTGATTCTTTCACAGTCCGTGACTAAAATAAAGGCCTCTCGATAGATATGAAGCTAACACAACCCAAGACTGTCCTAGTACCGTTTATACTGTTTTAGTATATAGACACTCTATAGTAGGAGTATTCTATATGTCAGCCAGTCTAAAGACCGCTCGATAGCGGTAACACAACCGTGACTGTAGTAGTATCCTTTTTTGAAATACCGTTTAGTCTATAGACACTATAAATAGTAGTCTTGTTTTATGTTTTTATGTCTTTTTAGGACTAAAAAAATGCAAGCTGTCTCGATAACCAAGACGTTCACACAATAGACTGACCTATACCCCTGTGACACCGTTTTTGAGTGTATAGACACGCTATAAACAGAGTCGTCTGTATTTTTGTTGTCATAGGCTATCGAACCCACCCTTCACCCGTACCCAGTGACCAGAGTGCATCCCATCGGTCATGAAGGAGGACGAGACGACGAGATGACGGAGCTGGTGGTGGACGAGACGACGGAGCTGACGGGGAAGCCAGGAAAGGCGCGACCGACCCACGGCGCTTTGTATGCGGTGCCTGCTGTCAGACGTTTCCCCGGGCGTCGCATTTTGTACGTCATCGACGCCTGGTCCATCACGATCTCCAGGGACCTACCCAGACGGCTGTCCAGAGGGATAGCGGACCGCTGGAGCCCCAGAGTAAGCGGCGTCGAGTGTTAGCGCCACAAGAGGGTGGTCACGCTCAACCACCCCACGATCCTCTTCAACCCTCTACGAGCGACCAACCCTACGTAGAGGCGGAACCGATGAAACAACCGGACGAGCCCTTACAACCGACACCATCAGACCGGGCTACGGGATCCGTGTTTGGGGAGGATGGGAGCGAGCCCCCTCTCGACGCTCTACCCGAGGCCCCGGACATCGCTGTCATATACCGCCAACACTGGGATAGCATACGTCAGCACTTTCATAGAGGGCGGCGTGTGCAGGACCAGTATAACTTTCGTCTCAATGGAGAGAGACGTCTGGATCGCTTCGTACAAACCATCTACGACGACCAGACGTCAGCATTTAAAATAAACTTCGCCTATGGACTGATCCTGCGACACCGGGAAACAAACCAGGTCAGATATTACTATCCTAGCATCAACAACGCCCGGGTGTTACCCAGCCCGCATCTAATACAGAACAGCACGACGTTCACAGCACTTCTAGAGGACAACACGACTT